>NW_019060243.1:425742-470251 GCF_000696155.1 Zootermopsis nevadensis
GAGATGGCACTGAAGATGGAAGGTTTGGAGAGACCACGTCGTAAACGTGGACGTCCTCCGAAAAGACTGGTAGAGTCTACAGAAGAAAAAGAAGTAGAAAAGGAATTGGAATCACCAGATGTTTCTCAAGACCCTGAAGAAATGGAAGAAGATGCTGATGGAAGGAGACGAAGGAAAAGGAAAGTGCCGCAGAGGTATGTGATCATGGCAACAATTTTATGAAGTGTTCATATGTCTATAATACAACCAGTTATCTATTTTACTCTGTTATATTGGATTTTATGAGCATTTGGTTAAAATTCACAAATTTCTTTCTCTTATCTTAAAACTTTGCATACCGTGTAGTGTATGAGAATATAAAATAAGCAAGCAAACAAACACTGTAAAAAAGACACTAGTGCCATACGCATTTCAACCTCAAGATGTCATCATCAGTGGCAACAGGGGAATTAATTTATTTAATCCAAATGGTTTAAAATTGTTTCAAATATGGTTTAGAAAACAAATCATGAAGTGGAGTTGTTTTACAAAAGCATATCAAGCAACACTGCACTAGATGTTGGTTTCACAGGAGTTGTACTCTACACTTGCTATTGATCCGATGGTCCGGTGGCCGTAGCTGGTCTGCGGTGAGCTGTAGTTGCATCATCCGTACCTGTTAACTCCAACGAAGCGTGGGTGTTACTACCATTTTTCGAATGTGTGGGGTATATATAAGCTTGAAGTCAGGGTGGCCAACTATTGAAAATTTGCTTTTTCCTGTTTAATGCCAGGTCAAATAATATGTTAGGATCACGGGCGTTTTGTTCGTTAATGATGGCTTTGTTTTTACTACTTTTGTATATGTGGAATTTTTCTAAAATATCTAGCATTTTACCCTATTTTTAATATGTCCATGATATTTTCTATGGGGCCGTATTCATGTCCATGTTCGAGGACGTGTTGGGCATATTCGATTTTGTTAAATTGAACCTGATGTCATGGACGTGTTCTTTAAATCTAGTTTTAAAATCCCTACCGGTTTGGCCAATATAGACCTGCTCGCAGCTTCTGCATTTTAAATGGTATACACCACTATTATTGTATTTGTTACCTTGTTTTCTTGAACTGCATTTGAATTTTATGGTATTGTTGACTTTGTATGCTACTTTTACATTTGTGTTTTTGAATATTTTAGTGAGTGTTGTAATGCTATTATTAAAAAATGTAAAGCTGGACTATACTTTGTTAGTTGGTTGGGGTACATTGACATTGGGTTTAGGTGCATTTATTAGGTTATAGGATCTTGTGATATCATTAAAGTTGTAACCGTTGTTGTATCCTATACCTTGGATGAGTTTAGTTTCTTTATCAAATTCTTCTTTGGAGAATGGTATTTTGTGCAATCTGTTTACAAGGAAATTGAATGCAGCTTGTTTGTGAGAGTTGCCACTGATGATGACCTCTTGAGGTTGAAACGCGTATGGCACTAGTGTTTTTTTATAGTGTTAATAGTTTGTTTGCTTATTTTATATTCTTTCTCTTATGAAACCTGAACATTCACCAAAGACATTCATTTGAACCTGTTTGGAGTACAGTTTTGTTCACACACTTGCAATTTATCTGTTTATGATCAAGGTCACATCATGAAAGGGTTCCTTATTGTTATGCTTTGTTTGATGTGGGAGATTTAATAGCATTATTTTTCTGCCTGACTTCTGGATCAGGATTTACCACTTGTGAAATATGCAAAATATCAAAGAATTTGTATACTTCATTGACTTTTTTCCCCCATGAAGCTGGGTGGTTTGTATGGGGTGGCCGTAAAATGCATATATGAAAAGAAGTCTCAAGACGTCCATGAAATGAGTACCCTGGTACATTATGAATACTTTAAGGGAAACATTGTTAAGTGTTGACTTCCCTGTGTTACTCATAATTTCACGAATCTCTGATTTTAGTAACTGGCACTTTTTGGTTTTGGAGTTAACAAAATATTGTTGTGTAATGGTTAGCTGCCCTGCTTTATATTCTGGAGGTCTCAGATTTAAATCTTAGCCTAAAGATTGGCTTTCTTGGTTGAGTTTCTTATTAGATTATATGAATGTGCTAATTTTTCCTAGATCATATTTTTGCTATTGTTATTATTGATGCTAAACAGAGATTTGGAAGTTCTTAATGAAAGTAAGCCAGTTTCATGAAGATGTCAGTAAATCAGCAGGACAAGGCCTGATTGTTGGAGAACATTCCCTTTCCCCCTTTTTGTTGCAGATTTCATAGTTTTATATAAGTTAAGTTTGTCTGAAAACACAGCATGTACGAGGCTCGTCCACAAAGTAAGTTTCCCTGGGGCCATTTACAGAAACAAAACACAATTTCATGGAAATATTTATTGCAACAGATACAGCAAGTGTCCAGCTATTTTTCAACATATTCGCCACCGGAATTGAGACATTTGTCATACCGTGGGACCAACTTTTGAATACCTGTGTCGTAGAAGTCTGCCGCCTGGGATTGGAACCACTGTGTGACAACCATCTCCGCCTCTCTGTCATTCTCAAAACGCTGACGCTGACCGGACAGGAATTTCTTGCGGTGTAGGAAAAGATGGAAATCACTGGGAGCGAGGTCCGGGCTGTAGGGTGAATGATTAAACACCTCCCAGCTGAACTCCTGCAGGAGACTTGCTGTCCGTCGAGCCGTGTGCGGCCTAGCGTTATCACTGACCGCACTTCACAGTCGGCGGGAGCTGGAATAAGAACCTCTATCTTCAACAGCTGCAACGATGCTACTGTGAGAACGCGGGAAGTGCCGTTAGTGTATGCGCCATGCTACGTCATTGCTCTATCACGTATGCACAGTCGCTTCGCGCAATATAAGGTTTGCTAGCTGTGGGACGAGTGGGAAACTTACTTTGTGGACGCGCCTCGTACCATTAAATGTTCATCAGTAGTGCTTTATTTTTGTATGTCTTGTTTGTTTGTGTATTGTTTTGAAAGGTTCAGAGAAGCTGTGCAAGGGAAGGAGTTAGAAAGAATATTCAGAGAAGAAGGTGTAATTGATGAAGATGAACCTGAAGAGGAAGATGAGGATGAAATAGAAGAGAAAGCAATTAGTGGAGATCATGATGGAAATGATGGTAAAAGTGACATATATTTGCTTGTATCAAATAGATTGACTAGAATTACTTCTGGAAAAGGTTTTTTATTTAGATATTTTGATAAGTTGTTAGGTAGTTGGTCCAATACTCTTTAAAATTTCTAAATGAACACCAAAATTTTATTTAAGTTTCATCTTCATTGTTCATTTTCCATATAAATCAGACATTATGCCAGGTTGGTTATATGTCAGCATGTGAAGGATACTCTGGAAGCAAAGGTCTTGTTTAAGCAGTTCAAGAATCTAACTTTTTTTTGTACAGTAGTTTTGTTAGACTTCATTTTGTACTTCTCATTAAACCAAAAATATTTGTATTGCAGCAGAGATTATTGGTCACTTGGAAACGCAGGAAGGACAGGACCTTGGAGAACTTGTAATTGTTAATCGAGGCAGAGGAAGAGGCAGACCTCGAGGCAAGAGAAGGAAGATTCGTTTTCAGTGTGAAATATGTGGTCGGGGTTTCCAGCATAAGGGGAGATATATTGTACATAAGTATGTAGTGGCTATCCATTATTCATATTATTCTTATAAATCTTAAAGCTATGCATACCGTGTAGTGTATTAGAATATAAAATAAGTAACAAACAACTATTAACACTATAAAAAAGACAAATAGTGTCTTTTTTATAGTGTTAATTGTTGTTTGTTACTTATTTGATATTCTTATAAATGCTATAACTGAAAATATTGTGTAATTGTCTTTTTTGTTTTGTTTTAGGAGTTATCATAAAGGAGTTAAATTTCAGTGTAATACATGCAACAAGAGATTTTCTAACAAAGACAATTTTGATCTACATCAAAAGACAACAGGACATACTGGGGAGGGTGAGTCACAGTTCTGTTTTGAAAGTTGCCAAATTTATGTGAATATAAGCTGTTCGTTCATTACATTTGTGCGGTTCTTAAAAGTGGGGTGTGGCTTGTAATCAAAATTTTTTTTAATGGCAAGGTAATTGGTTTGTGTCACAGTTTGTTACAAAGTCTTGTGCTGTGGTCTCCAAGATAGAGAAACATTGAAAATATATAAATAATTGTTTTTAACTGCCTAGCGTTTTCTATCCCTTGTTTGTTATTGTGTTTGCTCAAGATGGACTGAGGTGCCTAAACCCATGGAACAGCAGTTATCCTCGCTCCCTCTCCAGAATACAGCTTAAGGGAAAATCCTGTTACCATTACTCAGAATAATAACCACATTCTCCTCCTCCTCCTCAAGCTCTACAGTCCACTGTGAACTTTGGCTTCCTGAATACACCACATTAGAACTTTGGAATTTAATAAGAACAGAATATGCTTTGGAAAAATGCAACTATTTATGTCTGAGGAGTCACAACCCAGATAGGATGAAATGTTGTTCTGAGTCTCTCTGTACTGCATCTACAGCCCTTGGAATTTAATAGACAGTCAGGATATAGTCGCAGAAAAACGTGTCATAATGTTGCATTAACATTCACTATTATAATTTAGCACTCTTGTTTTGTTAATATGCCGTAATTTTGCAAACAGAAGGTTGCATTGTTCTTCCACGAAGAACCTTTTTACAGCCTCATAATTATTTAAGTAGGCTTAGAATTGAGTAAATATACTGGCTGTTTGTTGCTTAATGTTTAAGATGCAGCATTTGAATTCCTGGGGTCTATACATGTTTATAAATTTAATTTGAATTTAAATCTGTCATAGTGTTAGAGGTCACAAAATGAAGTGTGTTTATTGCATTTTTTAACTTTTCCCGAGCAGAAAATTGACGTATCTGTAGCTTACGAAATGTTCTATGTAAACCAGTTTCTGTCATAAGACGTTGTTTTAAGCCGGGTAGATGACTAATGTTCAGAGGAAGTATGTGTAGTACCACAAGGTGTAACATATGGCAGGATTTTTATTTCGTGTGGGTAGCCTTTGGTTACTGTGTGTGTGTGTATTTTGGTTACTTGACAGGTGGTTGCTGTTAATTTTTGTATATTTTTATGAAAGACGGTAAGAAAAAGAGAGTGAGATGATGATGAAATTGTCTCTATCTTAGATATTAGCAGTGGAAGTGAACCAGGCATTAGTTCTAGTGACAGTGATTGTGAAAAAAGTAATGGTGATGCTAGTGAGAGGGAGAGTGTGGTACTCTTGGCTGTCAGTATAGCAGAAGTGACAGAAGTAAGTGACTTGCTTCAGGTTGCTGATTCACACCCTGGACTGAGAACAGCAATTTTAGAGCAAAATACTCGACATAAAGCAGTTGTGCTATCAATTTTTGATTGGACATCTGAGCCTGTTGAATATTTTGAGCTCTTTTTTTGATCTGGATATGTCGGACCTCATCCTGCAGGAAACCACACTGAATGGAAACAAATGAAAATGCAGAATGTGCCCCATACAAAAAGAGAATCACAGACTGGTCTCTTCCAACCCTAGCTGAATCAAGGCTGTGCTAAGTGATGTGGTAAATATGGGCCGATGTCCCATATCTGTATTACTGGTTACTTCTAAGCATGGGTGAACAATATAGCTTGCTTTTTGGATGTGTTCCCAAGGGACATGTTTCTGCTCTTGTTCTGGAACACACACACACGTGCTGAGGATAAGGTGAATTGAAAAAAGAAGAGCTTATAAATCTGTACTGGACAAAATCATATTGAAGTGCAGTCCATATTTTTTGCCGCATTGGTTAACGCAACTCTCGCCTGAAAGCCAAAGTTATTTTTGGTATGTGTGTTGGTAATGTTAAGATGTTTATTTATATATGTACATAATAATCTGATCTTCATAGTGAGTTAAGATGTTTGCTTTAAAATTACATTCCTTTAGGAAAGCAGTGAAAAAATAATGTGTAGCAAAAGTGTTAAGAATGACACTTCATGTATCATGTATGTGGCTGAGAATTTTTGTCAGGGGTTAATGCATATTGTTTGAAGAGGTGTATGCCATTTGGAAGACTTAAGGTTGCTTAAGGTTAGGACTTTTTATTGCAGGTATTATCGAGGGTTTGGAAGATGGAGAGAATGCTGAAGAATTGGCATCTGGTAATCGCTATCCTTGTGACCAATGTGAGAAGACGTTCCAGACAAAGCAGAGTTATGAGGTACATTTGGTTTTAAACTGATGTTGGCTGAATTGTATTTTGACTTTTCAAACGGCTGGACGAGTGTTTCTTGTCTTTGACAATTCTTTTTAACCATTTGACAGATTTTAATGAAACTAAGTATGAACATTGTATCAGTAGAGGCCACTCTTTTTATATTTTGAATCTACTGCTGCAGAGCTCACAGTAGTGAGAGGTGTACTAACAGTCAGTTTTTATGGAACTTGCATTATTGCGGGTATAAACTTTGTAGCCCTGTGCATCTCATTTATGTAGTAGTATTTGTCCTGGAGTGGTAGGATATCTGTTGACAATGTGTTAAAACTTTTGTGTATGTTAAATAGTATAATTTCCCTGTGTGTTAAAAGATACAGCTTTGTTTTTCAAGTTTTGTCAACTGGTAAGCAGTATTGTCATGTTAAGTTATAACCTTGGCTGCTGTTAGATATAAACAGACTACAAAAGGTGACATCAGTAAATTCTCATTTGCAGATTTTGAATCTTAGGGTGCATGTAAGGATGGTAAGTAGTTAAAAAAGTAACTAATGGACAATTAGAGCATGTGGAATTTTGTATGGGAATATGTAATGAACATACCCAATTATATCTGTGAAATTTTTTTGTTATACAGGGTATACACAAAAGAATGGTGCGGTTTCAAAAGTTAATAAAAAATTTATTTCTCACCTTACACGGGCACAACATACACCGTCAGTGGTGGCAACTGTCCAAGTTTCTCATGCGTTAATTACAATCCTTCAATGTGTGCACCCTGGGTCACACGACACACATCCACACGGTAATCAAACTCATCCCAGACCTGGTGTAGCATGTCCGCTGTAATGGCCTGCAGTGCATGTGTTATCCGATCACGAAGTTCATGGATGGACATGGGCAATGGTGGTACATAAACACTGTCTAACGAACCCCCAAAGAAAGAAATCACACCGTAAGATCTGACGAACAGGGTGGCCAAGGGAGAAGGTTGTCGTCTCCATTTGCAGCAGCACGTCCGATCCAGCGCTGTGGAAAAAAACGATTGAGAAGCACTCGTACATTCCTGTGAAAATGGGGGGAGCTCCGTCCAGTTGTAGAATGTAATCGTCATAATTGGTATTCAGTTGGGGTAATAATTTTTGTATTAACTTTTGATACCACACCATTCTTTTGTGTATACTCTGTATTTACTATTACAAACATGATAGTGGTGTGAAACTTGGAGGCTTATCTAGCAGGTGTAACTAACTAACTCCCTCCTGGTAGCAGAACCTGCAGGTCTGCCACTGACAACATCAAAGCCTGCCACCAGACACAATCCTGAGCCAATTCCATCCTCACAGCCATCCTCCCATTTCCTTCTTGGTCCGCCCAATGGTTTTCCAGAAGGATTTCTCACCAAAATTCTGTATGCATCCCTTGCCTCCCCATGTGTGCTACATGTCCATCCCATCAGAGCGTCCTAGATTTCACTGTTCTTTCTATGTTAAGTGGACTATACAATTTACGCAGCTCCTCATGATGTATTCTAAATTCCCCACTTATTTCATCCTTCCTAGGTCCAAATATATTCCTGAGCACTTTGTTTTCAAACACTTGTAAACTCCTTTTTCCTTTAAGGTAAGAGACCGTGTTTAACAACCATACAAGGCAGCTGGCAAAATTATTGTTTCATATATCCTGATCTTTAGTGTTTTGGTTAGCAAACTAGATGATAACAGTTTTTGAATTGAATAAAAACAAGTGTTTCCTGAATGTATTCTACTCACAATTTCATCATGGACCTAATTTCTATTTGTCATTGTTGTTTCCAGATGTGTACATTTTGAGTGGGTATAGAGATTTTGATTTCTGTACAATGATACTGTTGGCTGGACTTTAAATCCTGGTTTTAATAGTTTAGTGGAATGCTAGCTTGATGCACAACTATCTGGACTGTGCATATGCCTTGATGCTGGACTGATACATTTTAATGTATTAAAAATCTATACCAGTGGAAATTATGTCCAGAAGTGGACCATTACATTTTATAAGTTATTTTTAATTCATAGTTTCTGCTAGTCTTATAACAAACTGAGGCTTTTGGAAGGAAGGTAGCATGTAAATTCCTCATAGTTCATGTTAATAAATGAAGGAAGTGTTTCATTACTATATTTTGTTTTTAATTTCAGGTTCATTTAAAAGCAATCCATGAAGGTCAACGACCTTTTGCATGTGATGTGTGTGGAAGGAGTTTTGCCTACCATAACAGCCTAAAGGGGCACATGTTATCCCATGAGGTACTTCTGTCTTACATGTAATTGTAGAATAAATTCTTTAAGTCATAAGTCTACTGTAAAAAAAAGTTCAGGCAATAATCTGATGCCAGTCACTGATGTGCACTGTATGTTATTCTTGAAAATTTTCTTGATGTATTTTCATGAACCCTAGTTGGTATTGGAATTAATTGCCTTGAGTGATTTTATTTGTGAAAACAGCTATGTGCTATTAATGTAGGATTTTGAAATTACATGTGATTAAATTATTCATCTTGTGTTCAGGTATTATTATTGTATAAGGTGAAAAATAAAATAAAAATGTTTTTAGTTTTATGACAATAATTGGTGAATTACTATAAGTAGACATATCATATTTGTAAGGTGGTTGACTAATTATGAAGTTTTTTATGAAACATTTGCATTTTGGGTTGTGTTTTCATGGTAGTATCACAAATGCCACATGTTTTAACGTTAGGCTTTCAGTTTTATCTTCGATTGTATCAACAATAGAAAGGCAATGACGTGGATGTTTGAAGTGGTGTATATTAAAAGAAATGAAACTGGTTTCTTCCTGGTCAGGTCTGGCTGATCTACACATTAAATTAAAACTTGTCATTTTTTTTTGTGGCTAATATGACAGGTTCACTTTGTCCGGAACAGGCCAAGGGCCAAGAAGAAGTTTATGTAACATTGAACGAGATACGTGTATAATGACACATGGTGGACCTCTTACTTCAAGGTGTTTAAGAATTTGCCAGGAAAGACTGGCAACTTATTATATGCTCTGTCAAAATAGCCAGTGTCTTATCTGAGATTCAAAATGGTCTCTTCCAAATATGAGTCAGATGTGATTGCTATTCAGTGAACCTGCCATATGGCATAAGAGGAAGGATCAGGAGGTTACAGAAGGAGATTTAGGGAATCAATGTCTGCCCATAACATACATCAACACTCATCTTGTTTCCTTTGGACCTTTTCACCAATTTGTAAACTTTTCTGTGGCTCATACTGTTATTATCACAGTGAATTGTAACTCTTACTTACATTTTTCTAGCTTTCACATATCACCACAAAACTCATTTGACAGATCATTGTTCTTCTTTGATGCATTCTGTCAGTGACATGCCCATGTTAAATGTGTCATAATATTGTCATTACTTGAAACTTGAAACCAGCTGGGTACCAGTATGGGAAGATTTGTGTTGTTAATATCCAGCATCTTTCTTTGATGCTGCTAAAATCGCTTTTGTGTTACCAGAAAACTAAAGTTGACTTTACCTTTATTTTGTTTATGCTGAAGAATAGAGTTCTTTCAGAATTAAGAGTGGAAATTGTAATAATCATCGCTAAGATTTATTGACATGGTTCTTGCATACTCCTTTTCACTTTCTTTTAGTTTACATGTAGCATCCTTACCACCATTTCTAGTTTTTCTGTACTTTCTGTGCATACTGATTTAAGAAAATGGTAATTTTTGTTTTATTTTCAAACACACTGTTGTTGCAGAGGCATAGTAGAACTTTTTCATTTTTAATGAATTTTTGAGTTCAAGTATGTCAAATAGTGATTAACTTTCAGCAATCTAATTATACAAGTGTCAAAGCGCTTTTGTTGTGTACTGTATTATACCATTTCATTTTAGCTTTTCATATCTTGCAGGAGCAAAAGGCTGAGAAAGGTTATCCTTGTGACATATGTGGGAAGTTGTTGAATCATCCCAGTTCTGTAGTGTATCATAAGGAAGCAGAACACAACAATGGGAGGCGGTTTGTCTGCAACAAGTGTGGGAAAGGTTTCAAACATAAACAGCTTCTGCAGAGGCACCAGTTGGTTCATTCTGATGACCGGTAGGAAGCATACAAAAGATTGTATTGAGTATCTTAGAACTTCAACACATTTGAAAATAACACAGTAATGCTCTCTCTAGCATTGTTAATGTGCTTAACATTATGTTCTGCTTAAATAAGATCTGTGCCATTCATTTTTCTGTTTTGATCCAGAATTGAAAAAAATTAAATTATAGTTGCTTGTTTTGTATGTGAAGTAGCATGAAGTGCCTTCTGTGTATAGAAACATTATGTTAACTTGAAAGATTACTATTTATTGAACAATGAAATTAATTTGTAAAAACTTGTCACGTGCATTCATGCACGCACACACATTGATGTTTTTATAGGTTTTCAAACTTTTAACAGGTTGATGCCATAGTTCAGGCAATAATGTACTGTTAGAGTAACAAGTGTCTAACAAAACGGAAATATGATTCAAGTTCAGAAGGTACCAGATGTCACAACACGTTACAAGTTATAGTTTGTGTCACTGTTACAAGTTAGCCTGAAGTATCATCAGAATTGGTAACTCACCTGTGGTGCAAATTTAAACTGTACATTCCAATTTTTCACACTCTTGCACAGAGTATTGGCCATTGACATTTTCTGATTGAGCAGAATTTCAAGTGAGGTCACAAAGAAATTACAATTGAAAATATCAACGTTATTTTAAAAGTCATAGCTGCAGTCCCATAGATATTTGATTTTCTCTGACCGTGCCTGGGTATGATGTAGGAAGCCTCAGCTTGGGCAGAAGGACAATGCACTTTGTTAGATCTTCATTTGAGTCTCAGAATAAGTAGTAATGTGTGATCAGAGTAGACGTGAGAGTACAGCCAGAACATTGTGTAGTAAAGGATTTTGTAGAAGTAAATGTAAGAGTGTGTTGTTATCCAGAAATTGATCTTCAGAATTTTGTTCGGTCTGTTTATTTTAATTGATTTTGTTATTTTTTTTTCAGACCATTTGTTTGTAAGTCTTGTGGTGCAAGTTTCAAAACAAAAGCAAATCTACTGAATCATCAGCCAACTCACACTGGTGAAAAGAAGTACTTCTGTGAACTGTGTGGACAGCAGTTTGCACACAAGACAAGTCTCACTCTACATTACAGGTGGCACACTGGTGAGAGTTTATTCTAGAAAGTATATACAGTGAAACCTCTATCCATCGTTCCCGGAACTATCGTTTTCCCGGATGCATCGTCCGTTTTGTTCGGTCCCGAATACATCCCATATAAAATAATGTTACATTTTCCCGCTTCTATCGTTCCTCGAACTATCGTTTTATCGCATCGATCCTTAAAAAATCTTAGTCCCAGCACACAATTTTCCCGCAATGATCGTTTCTGAGAAATTAAAATGCTGGGTTTTGAGATAAATTAATACCGAAAGACGCACAATGTTTTTGGAATACACAGTAGCGATAACCTGTTATGTCGCCCAACCAGCACATTCTTTTGGAATGAGGGTCAGCGGTGCAGGGGTGATAGTTGGAGTGAATGGCGGTGCTCATTGTCAGAAATTTTACGATTTTAATTAGGGTGCACTCATATTTCGTTCCAGCGATGCCAAATGGCATGTGCACTGTGAATTTCTTCACAAATGCTTTTATTACAAGGACAAAGGAAAGGCGAAAGTGCTGCTGTGGATGTGGAAATAACGGAGCTGTGGCTCGAGAGACTGCCAACACTGCTGGAGGGATATGAGCCGCGGGACATTTATAATGCGGATGAGACCGGACTTTTCTACAACGCCCTCCCGGATAGGACTCTGGCATTGAAAGGTGAATCTTGCCACGGGGGAATACGTGCAAAACACCGAATTACTGTTCTTCTGTGTGTTAACAGTGACGGTAGTGACAAACGGGTTCCGATTGTAGTTGGAAAATCACGAAACTCTGCTAGCAAATGTTGCCTGGGCCCTGATTTATCTTATATTTGTTGGTAGTGAGGTGAATAGGATGATTTATTTATTTGAAGATATAGGATGAAAGCTTTCCAGTGTCCAACATTAAATACAAGGTTTATGAGTGAATTTTATGGTGTTTGTTTTGTCTAAAATAAATATGGATTCAGTTTAGAGTGAGAATGCTGGCTGCTTAAAATTTAATGTAACATGGTAATTCTCTTCATTGTTATTATTGGTTTCTTCAGGCCAGAAACCATATCAGTGCCACGTGTGTAACAAGAACTTCTCACAGAATGGCAACCTGCAAGAACATTTACGTATACACACAGGAGAAAAACCTTTCTGTTGTGATTACTGTGGCAGGAAGTTTACAACATCTTCCCAGGTGACTCTGATATACTTAACTTTTTCCAATTAATATTAATTTTACCGTGGCATTTATTTTTATTATGCTTTCTGTCCAGAGTGTAAGCTAGGATATCTCACTAAAGTGACTGGTTACTAGCTGGATGTCCTGACTATGAGTCCTGGCAGGCGCAGATAATTTTTCTTCACCGTCGTATCTACCTGGTTTTTTATGTAATTGATGCTGATGGCTATTTCTTCAGAGGTGATATGGTCTGAGTATGAAACTGGCCACTAACCACTAGGGCCAAGGTTAAAGAAATGTGTTTTACCTCTACTTCCGTGTATATCTTCATGGCTTAGTGCAAAAGTGCAACGACATCTCTACTCTTATCCTTCCTAAGTACATATTTTTATTGGTTATAATAATTTTTGCCTCACATTTCAAAATTTGAATGAAGTATTCCTTTAATTTTAGGTGTTCTCTAAGTGTTGTCTGAGTACAGAGACTTTTTAAACATATTTGCATAACATGTGTAATAACAACATAATCAGTGCATTCCAAGTCATTGGCAGGCAGCCATATATGGACCTGTCTTTGTCGTCTTTCCAAGTACTAGGCTCAGTAATTACAAAACAATTTCTCCATCTTTCTATAAGTCTTTCTGAGCATACTTTTGCTCTGGATTGGTGTTTTATGATCTTTTTAATATCCTGTCTTCAAACATGTTGTTCCCCAGTTTTATATCTAGGAAGCATGTTTGTGATGAGATGTGTAGTTCTATCAAAATGTCTATAGTAAAGAAACTGTAATTTGAAGATTTCTGTCTTCATACTCACCGCTGTGAAAACTTCAAATCTTACATAAACTGTAATTTGCTGTTGATTACTTGCCTTAATAATTTCTTTCTGAATTTGAAATCATAAAATTATCATCATTATATCATTTTAATTGAATGCTTCCAGTCCAAAGTTTTGAGAATCAATGTTAACGCACCATGGTTTGTACCGAATTGGGTTATTCAGCAAGATCTTCATATACCCTCTGTGAAAGAGGAAATCAAGAACTTCAGTGAAAAATATAGCTCGAGGCTAAGCATTCATCCGAATCGACTAGCCACAGACTTGTTGAAAAGCCATTGTGTTAAGAGACTTGAAAGGTTCGATCCATCAGACCTCACAAATAGATTTAACTCAAATTGATCCTCAAGAAAACTGTAAAGTAACGTACTGTTGTTTAAGGAAGATTGTCACTGGACATGTATTCTGCACGTCATTAGACAATATCAGAAGATTTACTGAATGTCCATGTAGGAAAGATTGTAAATAATTAGGGTTGTTATAAAAAAATTATATCATATTAATGGTTTATTGATTTTTGAACAAATAAAGTAATGTAGGTAAGGCACTTTCAAAAACACTTCATAACACAAGAAAAGCATTTTAATACACTGAATATCCTGAAGTATCTCAGGTTCTGCTTAGATGTTGTGTGCTTTGTGATAGAGTCTGTAATGTATGCTTCTGACACAGAAATGTCACTTATGGACTCATAAACAGAAATGTCTTCCACTTCACTATCACAGTCACTGCAGTGTTCCATAATCACACAATAAT
The DNA here is from genome assembly GCF_000696155.1 of Zootermopsis nevadensis. The sequence goes on from NW_019060243.1 coordinate 439,901, forward strand.
AATAAGAACAACAATACTAAAAATAATAACAAGCCAATACTGCATATGTATCACATCTGTTATCACAAGCACTTGCAAAAACCTGCTGAATGAGTATATACAGTGAAACCTCTATCCATCGTTCCCGGAACTATTGTTTTCCCGGATGCATCGTCCGTTTTGTTCGGTCCCTAATACATCCCATATAAAATAATGTTACATTTTCCCGCTTCTATCGTTCCTCGAACTATCGTTTTATCGCATCGATCGTTCAAAAATCTTAGTCCCGGCCCACAATTTTCCCGCAATGATCGTTTCTGAGAATTTAAAATGCTGGGTTTAGAGATAAATTAATACCGAAAGACGCACAATGTTTTTGGAATAAACAGTAGCGGTAACCTGTTATGTCGCCCAACCAGCACATTCTTTTGGAATGAGGGTCAGCGGTGCAGGGGTGATAGTTGGAGTGAATGGCGGTGCCCATTGTCAGAAATTTTACGATTTTAATTAGGGTGCACTCATATTTCGTTCCAGCGATGCCAGATGGCATGTGCAGTGTGAATTTCTTCACAAATGCTTTTATTACAAGTACAAAGGAAAGGCTGGCGGCACTTTTCATTCTTCTGGTTCATCTCGTTTCCAGCGGTTAAACATTTTGAACGTGGAAAGTGCTCTGTTTGGTCTAAAACGTAAAGTTTCGACAAACCAGTTGTCCATTAAAGACTTTTTTGGTAAAAAGAAGTAACTTTGAAAGAGAAACATTGTTTTTTTTAAATTTTTAATGCTTTCCCGCATCTATCGTTTTCCCGCATTCATCGTTTTTATTTCCCACCCCCGCCGAAAACGATGCATCGAGGTTTCACTGTAATAAAAATGTGATGAATAAAGGTAAAGAAGTATAAAATAAATCTGCCACAGGTAGTATCTGTCAGTGAACTATAGAACATTGGTTTCGTATAGCAGAAGAAGCTCAAATTATTGCAAGGAATGAACAAAATCAGCATAAAAATTAATAGCCTTAAATTTGTAACTGCTGTGAGTTAACACAATATGTGTTTAGGACAGAATATAAACTCAAATTAATTTGAAATAATAAGAGATGCAGTTTTTCTTGGAAAACATATATCCTGTCATCAGCCCATGGTCTCTGCACAAGATATTCTCTTCAACATTTATGTCTGGGTTTTTTTGTAAGTATTCTTGTAATTTTGGCTTTCTTTATATAATAATTTTCATTACTACTGTGAATTAATTTATAAAGAAATGAATAGTAAAAGTTTCCATAATTTTTCACTGTATGTTCATGTTTTGATTGCTAATTTTTTTTATGACAGTTCAAACTGCATGTGAAGAGGCACACTGGAGAGCGACCATGGAAGTGTGAGTTTTGTGGAAAGTCTTTCTTGCATAAAGATACGTGGAAATGTCACACTAGACGGCATAAAGGGGAACGCCCATTCCAGTGCCATTTCTGTGCACGAGGATTCACAGAACAATGGGCACTGAAGAAACATCTGCGGTTACATACTGGCGAGAAACCCTACTCCTGTAACATGTGTGGGAAAGCTTTTGCTGATTGCTCAAACCTTACCAAGCACAAAAAGGCAAGTTAATATTTGTAACATTATTAATTCAATTCAATTTGTTTTGTAACTGTGGAAGTAGCTGCTTATAATTATTCAATATAAAAAACTATTTCAAAAAGTGCAGTTTCAGATTTTTTGTCAATTCAGTGATCCATTATATGTTCTTACAGATAAATTGGGAGAGCCTTTGGAACAATAATTTATAGTTTTTGACAATTCAGACCTTTCAGAAAGAGCATCTTCAGTTTTTCTTTGGTTATATTTTGTAAGAAAGATGTTATCTGTTAATTCAGGAAATTAACACTGCTGCTTCTACTGTGTTTGCCAATCCTGAGCCAGGCAAAGCCAGTTTACATCCTCTCTATTTCAGGTCAATTTTAATGTTACTATCCCACCTGCATCCAAGTTTTTCCACTCTCTTCCCTTTAGGTTTTCCAACCAAAATTTAGTGTGCATTTCTAATCTGATTGCTATGTGTCCCTCCTGTCTTATCCATTTTGATTTCATCATCTAAATAATAATCGGCAGAGTACAAATTAATGAAACACCTAATTATGTAAACCGTGTTCTCAAAAATCTTCCTTTAACCTGTGTTTTTTCTTTAGGATGAGGGACCAAGTTTCACAACCCAATGAAACAACAGAAACAATTATTGAATTGGTTGGCACTGCTCATTCTAGAGTTAATGAAAAGGAGATTCAGATGAAAAGAATGGAAATACAGTGCCCAAAATTTTCCTTATGTATGGTAACATGGTATTTGGATTGTAAGGATATGATCATTTCATTGAAGTCTTCTCAGTATGTGAGCAAGCCAGTAGGGACAGGGTGAAGTCAAGCTTTCAGTCATTCTGATTGGCTGTTGTAGATCCTTCCTTCATTTAGTTGCCATGACAGCTTCAAATCTTAACTTTATTTGATATCTGTATTGGTGGATGGTGGTGTATTTTTTGTATAATGTGATGGACAGGTCTCTGTTTTGTATACCCTAGCAGATTCTGTTAAATATGTTTGGGTACTGGATTCTGTGACATATTTTTAACAGACACTTAAAATTTAACAATTAAACTTGGTTGTGTGTAATGGATTTATGTTTTAGGTCCATCGTGACAGTAAGGATGGCATTATTGGAGGAGCTGGAGGTATTTCTGTAGATCGCACAGTTTGGAATATTATCCGCTCACATCTGTCAAAAGAAGTGGAAAATGATGGAAATATAGATAATGAAGTAAGGACAGGAGAGGAAGGTGATGGTGTGCAGCAGATTATTTATGTAACATATCAGGATCCAGATGACCCCAGTGAAGCCAAAACTCTTCATATTGTAGATGACATGCAGGCTGATGCTGAATCAGAGGTGAGTGCATCATTTTGTAGAAAAAAACAAACTTTTATGCATTTTCAGAAAGTGCATACATGTAGGGGTGTTTGCATCTGTTTGTTTGTTCACATGTCATATGTTCAAATCGTATGAACAGATTGCAGTGCAATTTTGTGTTTCTTTCTACCCTACATGTTGCCAAGCAAAGATAATTTCTATTTGTCTTTGTTTCATATAACATGTACTTTACATAAAACTCAAATTGGATTTGGTTGATATTATTAAAACAGCCCATAATATAAACAAACTGGCAGGTGACATAGATAATTAAAATCTCATTAATATTTATACATTTCATTTAACATGTTTTCAGTATGGTTAACATTTAAGAAGAAATAATGTCTGGCAGAGAGAGGACTCTTTATTTGTTAATAAATTGTGTTTCTTTGAGTAAACAATATAAACTCTTATCTACTTTTCTTGAAGAACCTTGGCTACCTCTGAGGTTTTGTAACAAGAAGTTTTACAGGGTGAAGTCATTAGCGAAATGCCCAACTGCCAACCCGGATGATCAGTTGACTACATTTGGTCTTGCTCCTGCTAACATAGCTCTCGAGGCCATCGGAACTTGCATTGCCTTCTTAAATGCAACATGTGCTTTGAATATAGATAACATATGACATAAATCTTGGAAATAAAGTTTGATACTTGTACTGTCCACTTTTTGAAAAAACAGTACAGTGCAGTTTCCCTTCCACAGTGATGCACTTTGTGAAATCATCCATCTAGCGTTGTAACACGTTATGGGGTATAACTTGAATTGCTTGTCTGATATTGGTTTTGAGTTCATTCAAAGTGGTGGGCCACATCTCAGACATGCAACTTTTCAGATAACCTCAAAAACATAGTTGGGGTTGACGAATCAGGAGATCATGGCTGCCAATTTAAATCACCAAACAATGAGATTAGACAGTGTGGAAACATCTTGTGCAACTTCTCGATACTCATTCATGTAGTATGTGATGTGGCACCATCTTACTCATCACATAGCAATTTCAAATTGAAGAACTGTTCCCAGCATTGTATGTCTATGAAGCTACTAAGGGAGACCATGTTTGCCTTCAAAAAGTATGGTTTGATTACACATGCAACTGAACTGGCATACTGTACTGTAACTTTTGGAAAATGAAGCAAATATTGTTGGTTTTGATTTGGGTTCTTTGTGGATTCATCACTCATTAATAGATGATCATAGATATCTGTAGATAATTTTGAAGTTTGAAAAGGTCTCTGCACAATGTCAGTTGTGTTTGCTTAGCTACTTCCCTCAGTTAGTGGACGCTGCATAATATGTACAGTTCTAACTGCATACATGCCTAGCACTGAAGCTTGTTGTTGACTAGGTATTTGAGGACTCTGAATGACATCATTTGTAACATACTCATTGTTCTCAAGCATATGAACTGAAGGCTGCTGACCATGATTTTTTTTACCTTGTATACTTTGATTCTCATACCATCACAATACCCACACCTTTGTTACATTATGAGAAGGAACCCTATTCTCATTAAACTTTCTTTAATATTTGCACTGCATTTGAATAAGTGATTCTGTTTCTCAAAGAACTGCACACAGGCAACACAGTGCTCTGACAATCAGTTATCCATCTTGACTGTTGCTTGCATGTTTCCAACCAAAACTCCCATGTTCAGCATGTGGCCTTGAAAACCTCCTCTCCTAAACATAAAAATGTCTGTCTTCTCTGCTAGATCCTGTACAAGGTAAATTAATTTCTGATTCTGTTCAGATGTGATTACCTTTGCAACAGATTTATATTTGTAATTAATGCACATCAAGATCAATAACGTATGGAAAATGATAATGAATACATTTGGGAAATATGTGTGTGTGAAGTATACCTTTCTGCCATTATTGAAATTGAAGGACTTTCTATCCAACTTATGGTTTTGGATATGTGAATTGGGCTGTAACCACAGAACTGGAAAAGCACTCATCTAGTTGTCATTAAGAAAGCTGTCAGAATAATTCAGGTGTCTGGTCACTGTTTATCTATACTGAATCTGGTCCTTTCATTTTGTTGCTGTGTAACCTGCAATTGAATAGGGTGTTGAGGGGGATATTTGGGCCCAGGAGAGAAGACGATGGGGTATGGAGAAAGCTGCATAATGATGAGCTTAAAAATCTGTACTCCTCCCCCAGTATTGTCAGGGTGATATTTCTTGAGTATGTGAATAGTGACTGATAGCTGAGGGAACATAGTGCACAATTTATGTAGTGATTATAATTCTCTGGTACAGACTGAACAGCCCGAGCAACAGAGTGATATGTCTATGGCTGAAGAACCTGAGTCTGTGACTTCAGTAGGAGGGATAATAACAGCTCCAGGAACAGTTGGCACAAATGGAATTGAATTGAGTCATCTCTCGCAGGCAGCAGCGGCCATGCAGCTCTCTGGTTCCCATTCACTACATGTAACAGATGAGGATGGTAACCCCATCCAGTTCACTATGCAGGATGGACGGCCGTTGCAGGTAACAATCATACTGTTGTACGTAGACTGCTAATGGAAAACAGATCTCTGGTTTATTTGACAAATTGAGATATTCACATTAATATTGTGTGGACTTGCCAAGCTTTACAGACCTAGAATATTGTAGTTTTTTAAAAGTAATGTGTGAATATTAAGCTCTTTTTATTTTGAATGTAGCATGTTCAAACTTTAATTCATATTTCATGCATAGATATTCTGTGCACAGTGATACAATTGCTAACTCTTCAGTGTAACAGACTATCCCGTTTGGACATCCCATGGGGTGCTTGCTGGGGGTGGTAGGGCGTTGTTTTCAGGCCACTTTCCACCTGGTCTGTTTCGTTCGTCTTGACGAAACAGTTCTTGCAGTATGGAGTTATTGCATTACAGCTGTATGAATAACTTACAATCTTTTCCTGTTGATACATGGTAGACAGTGCAAACATTCCAAGCTGATTCAAATTCTCAAATCAGCTAAGTCACATTGCAGGGAGTGGGATGAAATTTAGTTCCTGTGTTAGAAACAAAGCTTTTGGTTCAAATGAAATGACATCAACTGGAGCAGATTGTGTCACAACTGAAATAATCTTTTGACTATTCTTACTCATTTATATGATGTGTCTGCTGAAGGAGTTTATTCCAAACATGGACCTGTATGCCTAATGCCATTTTTACTTTTCGGATTTGAATGAACTCATTGCTGATAAAGTGTTCTGTAATCAGACAACGAACAAAGAACTCTGAAAAGGATTGTATCCATGTCACTAAGAGGCTTGACAAACCAAACCAAACAAACATCCATATAGCAGTTCCAAGTCAAGTACATTTGATTCCAAGACTTTTGGCCACCATAATGTAAAGTATGGGGTTAATTTCTGAGAATAATTAATTGAAACAGAAAAATAAACAACCTGAACAACTGAAAATGGAACTAAAATAGGCATGTATGTAAAGACTGATGTGTTTTTAGTTTTTACTGTAAAATATGCATAATGTTAAAGTGCTTCAAAGTCTTCACAGATAGTCAGAGATTCACTTGTAATTGAAATATACACCTTCCCTCTCAGTAGAAAGAAAAGTTTGTTTGTATATATATGTCTAGCATGGACTGATCTTCCTTTGGTCATGCTCCATCTGTCTTATAAAGAAGTGTATTTTCTGTGAAGTAACATAAGTGAACTTGAAAGGATTGGGGGAGGTCATGGTTTATTTCAAGGTGTTACCCAATCTCTTATTTGGAGTGATTGAAGGAAACCACAAAAATCCTCAGTCATGGTAATATGTACCATGGTTGAGATACAAGTCAGAATCATTTCCACTTTCTTGGTTTGAATTTGAGGCTGTATTTCTTTCCTTTTCTGTGCAGTACAAACTATTAGAACTGCATCTATTGTCCATAATCTCACTGGCATCCAGGAAGAAGAGGAAGGTTTGTGTAGGGCTCGCCTTGCAAAACACTTCTGATATGCTTGGTGCATGGATTAGCTTGAAATAAGGTTTGACGACCACAGTGACACAAAGACACCTATAAATCTGCATGGGATAATGAAGTTATGATTGTATACCATATTTGTTCTACTGCAGTTACACTGTTATGTGTTCCAATGTGTCAAAACTTTTCTCTGAGTGTAGTGTTGTAAGTATGGAATAATTGAGGTATTTGTGGCAGTCAAAATGAGGATTATGGTTTCTGGATTGACTTCAGTTGTTTTGTAGGGGCTTACTTCATCTTCAGGGTACAAACAAGATTACACAGTGTTATAATGCAGATTACCACAATCCTCATAAGTATACATTTCATTTATAGAATGTTTTAGGGGGTTTATTTATAATGGTGGTTTTGAATTACAGATTACAACAACAGATGGGCAGTCTATTCAAGTAATGACCACAGTGGATGGTCAGACAATTCCATTACAGTTAATGACTCATGGTGGTCAGCACATTACCACAGAAATGGAAAGTCAGTTGCAACATGTTGAAGTTGATAACACAGATGGCATTGTCAGTGCCATAACTGTAAGTAAATGCATCATGAGAGTTGAGAGGAAATATTAAGTGTAGGAAGTCTGAAAAAGTAATTTAATTATTAAAAATAGAACCTTCTTTACTCAGATTTATGGTTCATATCTTCAGACTGCACCAAAGGCCATTTGTCTGCACAGACATTCTTATAAAAGTGTCTTCTTTATTTGGCCAGTAACAATTAATGTACTGTATGGTAGAGAATAAATGGCAGCATCCACGTGTTACAGGAATAAGACTCATTGTTCACAGAAATATTCACAACAGAAAGTGTAAATACAGTAAGATAATATTAATAAATTAAAATTACTATTTTGAATTACTTAATATTAACACCCCCCCCCCCCCCCAAAGTACACAAACACTACAGTATAGCATCCTGTTGTGTAATAACTGATGGTACATCAAATTATGAAACTAATAAAATTCACAAATACTTAATTTGAACTGTCAAGAGATGGCAGGGAAATTTAATAGTAGTAGTAACCAGTTATCACATTTGTAACAATTGAAAGGGTGCAAGTGGCTCTAGAAGCTGACATGCCTCTGAGCCCGCAAACAAACACACAATTGAATGGTTATTAAGTGAAGACCAGAGAATACACAGTACTGCAAATAAAACAAATATGTTACACTTTGTAAAGCAGATGGCAAGAAACAGCTTGGTGTGGAATGGCTATAACAAATTGTTTGCGAAATAGTAATCTATATTTCATCCATTTATTTACAGGTAATTAAAGACTTTGTTAGAAAAACTAACAAACCAGTTATGGTTCTGTTTTGTTCATTATATAATATAACACTTAGAAGTATAAATATTGAAGTTTTCTTGGGCAATCAGCCAATTAAGGTGACAGACAGACAGGAGACCAGCCAGATCATGACACACCAAGCTGCAGAAGAATATGAACATCTCAAGAGCAGAACAGTATGCTGTGCTGAATCCACGAAATGATAACGGTATCATGATTCTCCCTGCTGACAAGGCCGTTGTGGTATCAAGCAATACTACCACAACAAGATAAAAACTGTTATGAGTGGTGCTGTCTACAGGAGACTAACAATGGTTCTGACCACCAAGATAGAGAGGCAAACAACTTCCTTTATAAAGTCTTATGTCTCTGAAGATGTTATAAAGAAGCAGATTCCATACACTTCAGTGCCACCAAGACTGTATGACTGCCAAAGATCCATGAGAAAGATGTGGAACTGAGACTCATTGTCAGCTGTACTGCATCACCCACGTATCTGCTGGTGAAACATCTCACAGGCCTACTTACTCCACTTGTCAGACATACAGCCCACCACATCAAGTACTCTGAGACATTTATCCAGAAAACTAAACACCATAAACATACTGGATATGGACATCGTGGTGAACTTTGACATAGTCTTGTTCACCAAGGTCCCACTAGAGGAACACTACAGATGCTGTCAAGCACTTGCACAGCTGGACTATAAGTATTTTTAAAAAGGTCCTGACCACAACTTACTTTCTATACGATGATGTGTTGTATGACCAAAAAGATAGTGTTGCCATGGATTTGCCTCTCGACCCAGTGATAGCCAGCTACTACGAATACATGGAATATTTCAAACTAGCCATAAGTGTGGCAATTAGGAAGCCCAACCATTGGTATAGATATGTGGACTATGTATTTGTATGGCCTCATGGAAAACAGGCAAGAATTCCTGAAATGTCTTAACAATATCCATCAAAATATAAAGTTCACTATGGAGACAGAATAGAACTGATGACTTCTGGTTTTAGACATCCTAGTCAGCAGGAGACATGATGGATCACTTGGCCGCATAGTGTATAGAAAACCTACACACACCAACCTCTACCTTCTTCCTCAGCACAGAAGCTGGCGGTGCTAACAACACTTGTTCAATGTGCATGGATGATCTGCGATGCTGGCAGTCTTGATGCAGAAATTTAACACCTAAAGAAGACATTCAGAAAAAGACAGATACAGTAACAAAGACATCAGGCAAGACAAGAAAATGCCATAAACACAACCAGAAAAACTGACTAGTGTAGTCATGTTGCCTTACCAATGAACCATATCAAGATTGGCAGATTGCTGGATAAATACATCAAGACCATCCACACTCCAGCCAAGAAAAATATCCATTCACTCAGACTTTTTAACGACAAACTGGGTCTGAACATCACTGGTATCTGCTGCATACCTTATGAATGCAGTAAAGTTTATGTGGGTCAGACAGACAGAACTGTTGAGGCTAGATGCAGCATATAAGGCATGTTTGCGTTGAGTAGCTGGAGAAGTTGGCAGTGGCGGAACACTGTAACAATACAGCACACAATATCTTTAACAGCAATGAAGAGTTCACTCTCAGTCAGTCACACATGGTACCCAATAATCAATGTACTCAGATGACCCAGAGACTCGCCATTGGGAAGGCAAAGCCAAGCAGAGCTAGACACGTGACTGCCTATTAGCCTCAATGGCTGACAGCAACCAATTCAGGCAGGGTAAATATATGGAAGTCCCTGGGCTCCGCAGACATCTGCTCCCTATGATGAGGACTGAGACGGATCTCAAAACATTTGCTTTTTGCAGCCACCTGACATAGCTGATTGCCTGAGAAGACTTCAGTGAATTTGGTTGCCACAAAAGCCATAGATTTTAAAAATTATTGAAATGTCTCAAAAATATTTAACATGCTTTATGACCAGTGTCTCCAATAGAGAAACTACTGTTATATTTCACCCTGATTATAATCTGTTTTGTATTTTGAATTTTTCATTTTTAGACTGGAAGCCAGGAGACAGAAGAGGATGTGTCACATCTGGTGGAAGAGGAGCAGGCCATAGAATTCATGACACAAGATGGACAGAAAGTGAGATTGGTTACATCATATGAAGTTGACCCACTTAGTCTGAGCACTGACTATCTTGCCGCAACTTAGTGACATTAAATGAGCCATTGTGAGTGAAACTTGGCTGTAAGAACAGTATTATTTCACGAGTTTTATCTGTGATTGATACTCTGTACCAGGATATGGTTTAAGGAATCTGAACTATTGCCATTTTTTCCATTTTCATGAGTTTTATAAGGAGTTGATCTGATTCCTCCTTTTTAAAGTAGCAGTTTGATGTATCATTTGCAAAAGTGTGAGATATCTGAACTAAAGTGTTTATTTTCCTAGGCCTCTTGTTACTTTCTGCCTAGTTATTGTGGGTGTATTATGTCTCACAGTGCATGAATTTGTGAATTTACCCTCCTAAGTTATGAACTTGATATATTTTTTTTGGGATGTCCAGGGTAATATGGGCAATCAAGACTGAATACAGATGTTGACCTGAAACTGTTTTATGAAACATGGAGTGGGCCATTTTGGAGTTTATCATTCACAACAGGTAATATGACAGGTTTTGATGCAGTGTGACATACACAACTGGGTGTATTAATCAGAGTTCTCGAGTAAGAAGGTTGCACAGATATGATGGTCAAAATCAGTCTGATATTGTCATTTTGAACAATCCATGTGCAAATAACAGAACTGACCATGCAAAAGAAACTAAACATAACTTCACATCTTTCAAGGTTAGATGTTTCTCATGAATTCTGGCTATAAAGTAGAACATTTTTCAGTGTCTCATTGCAATTTTGAAGTTTATTTCATGTAATGGTAAATTTGTTTATTAATATAAATTGGTGTGCGCTGTGGCATACACTATAACGTATAGAACTGTTGTACATATTCATTGTAAATAGAAATGGATGAAGTGCAATTTGTGGTTGTGGGAACTAGACAAATCCACAGAGTTTGATTACTGCAGAATACAAAAGGAAGCAGAATGATTATATGTATATAAAGCAATCTTTAACTGAAGAGGACTTGGTTCTCTTTACAAATATGTTAATGCTGGATTTTAAATAATGAACAGGAAATTTATCAGATTGATGGATGAACCTGAGTTGAAAATTCATGCAAAATAATGAAGCCACAAATACACAAATTCAAGAAGGCTATGTATAGTTTATAATGCTATAAATTAAAATTACATTTGAGTGTTATGTTAAAATAAATACCCATCTAAATATAATAAAATAAAATATGTAGAAATTATATACCTTGGTCTTCATATTTTAATTTTAGGTTTTACCTGATGTAAAAGAATGATCCAAATTAAAACTGCTAACAATTTGTTTCCATACCTTTACAGTTTCATTGTAGTTGTCTTTGTGTAGATGGAAGAAATTGCTTGTATCAACACATTGTGAGATAAAGAACTTCATACATTTCTTCCCTAAACAGGTTACAGTTTATTTTAAATTTGACAAATCTCAAGCAATTCAGCTGAAATTTAATAATATTTAAGTTAACATAATCAGCATATGCCAGTTGCAAACCTTCCTGTCTATCTTGGACTTTTCTGATGGCGTATTCTAATGCAAAATTAAAGAGCAATGGAGACAAAGCATCTCCTTGTTTCAGACCGTTCTTGATGGAAAATAAGTCAGATAAATATTTACCTATATGAATTTTGCTACAGGTTTCATTTAAGCACATTTTTATTAGAATCACTAGCTTCTTTGGTATACCAAATTCATTGAGAATATTGTATAGCACTTTTCTATTCACAGTCATAGGCTTTTTTGAAATCTATAAATAATTGATGTGCAGTCCCACTGAACTCCCATTTTTTCTCTAGTATCTGACAAATGCAAAAGATCTGATCAATCGTTGACCTGTTTCATCTGAACCCACACAGATGATTCCCTATAATTTCATTTGCATATGGGGTTAATCTTGCCAGAAGAATGTTTGATACAATTTGCATGAGGTTGATAGAGAAATTCCTCGGTAATTACCACACTCAGTCTTGTCCCCCTTCTTATGAATAGAAATAATTATGGAGTCCTTCCATTGTTGTGGTATCTCTTCCCTATCCCAAATTAACTGAATAAGCTTATGCATCTCCATATGCAAGTTTTTACTACCTTGATCAGAACCTGGAGAGTTATAACTTTTTGACTTTCCAATGGCTAGTTCAACTTCATTTAAACTAGGTTCTGGCACTAACAGTTCAGTTGTATGTATTTTAATCTAACATCATCAGTCCCATGATCATTTAAGAGCTAGTTAAAGAAATGTTTCCACCTATTCAAACTTTTGATTTGATCTGCAAGTAAGTTCCATAATCATCCTTTACAAAATTAGCCTGAGGTTGATATCCTTTCATAAATCATTTATGCCTCTGTACATATATCTGATAGTTTTGCCATTATTTCTTTCAAGCTCAATAATTTTACCTTTCAGATATTCCCGTTTCTTATTCCTAAAGGTTCTACTAACTTCACGTCTTATGTTACATAGATAATCCGTATTCGTTTTGTTTCGGTTCTGCAACATTGAAATCTTGTTTGCTTCCTTCAATCTATCAATTTTGAACATTCTTAATCAAACCATGGTTTATTTTGCTTCCTCCTGTAGTATCCTAGTTCTTCTTTGGCTGAAATTTTGCTACAGTATACCTTCCTACCTTCTATTATCTACTATAACATGACCTATCTGATTGTGTGTGCTACCATCTGGATAGGTCCAAGTGTATTTATAAATATTATGATGCAGAAATTTTGTACTCTTTACAATTAAATCCATTGATGCGGCAAAGTTTGTTGCTCTAACCATTGTCAGTACTAAGTGCATGCAGACTCTCATTACCTATTGTGGCTTTGAAAATATCCTCTCCCAATTTTTGCATTGAAATATCCTTGCAGAATTTTCATGTGATACCTGCCAAATGAATCAAATACCGATTCTACTTCATAAAAGCTATCTTTAATATCATCACTTTTGTCTTCAGTTGGGGCATGAATATTAAGGGCAATAATGTCACACCAACACCCTGCTGGAATTACATAAGAACCTGTCACTAAGAAATTATACTGTCTTCACCACTGTCCTAATTCTGCTATGAGGGGACACCACCTGTCCCTAACTGATTATCATTCCCATTTTCATAGAAAAAACAACATTTTCCACTGGGATCATGCCCTCTGCCTCCCATCACACCTCCCGCACTGCCACTAAATCCAACTTATGCTTCTCTAATTCCTACTCACTGATTTCTGTGCCCCTGCCCTATAGAGACTCTCCAGGTACCAAATCTCAAATCCTTTTTAAACTGCCATGGTCATGCCAAAGAGTCTGTCTGGTTTTGAGGCTTGATAGAAATTTTCATAAGAAGACAGTTTTTTATGGTGAAAGGTGGTTAGCTTCATGCCTAACCTCCAAGCTGGAGGACCACCCCTTGTCAGCTGTCCACTTCTTATTCAATATATCTGCAGCTAACCTCCATGGAAACTGTTCCTCCATCTGCAACCTGAGGACGTGCCATGCCATGGTGACGGAGCCACCAAACAGATTAATCTATCAATATCAGGCTTAATTTTTTTGTCGTGCTTCATGTTCCTCACTCTCTCAATATTCATCAGTAACATGTGTCCTAGTTCTTGGTCTTCATTATGACCAAATACTGATGACATTAACCCTCTGACAATGTAAACATTTAAAATAACCTTACTATGCAGCCATGGCAGGGTATTAGAATATTTAGACTTCACAAATGAAACACATGATAAAACTTGTAAAATCAAACAAGTGTGGAATTGAATGTCCCTACATGGTCCTCTGGGTAATAGAAACCTTGTAATGACATGGAAAACCTTCAGGTGGCAGCACAAAATGATGTGGGGAATTAAACTTGATTTCATTGTTTGTATTCTTTTTGTTTCATGATTGTATATATACATCTATGTCTTGTCTGTGCTGAGTGTCTGAATCAAAAAAAACATCTGAATTCACTGTGTGGCATACAAGACATCAGCATGCAACAATCGTGTCCTCTTTGGCATCACCTAGCATTCATCTCTAGAACCCATCTGGCTTGACATGTGAAATTTGTTTCTAATTATGTGATGAACTGTGCTGCATGACAATCTGAGATACTTATTTGTATTCTCATATCCTTAATGTAAACTTGTCTCTTACCTATGATCATTATCTGTTTGGGGGCTTATGTGCAGGTGTTGAGAAGGGCACTGAACTTGGGGTCATTTTGAGTGTCTCATTAAATTTATGAACCCACTACCTCCATCACTCCCACACAACATTACCAATTCATGACTGTTACTGAAGGCATTTTTGTGTCTTGTGAACATGAAACTGAAAGCCTCATTATTTTCATAATTAATAGGAAAACAAATTCACATGACTTTCTCACTGTGATGTGAGGCAGTGACTGTGTGGGAACTGCCAACTTCTAACAGGAAAACATTCTACCAGCAAATCGGCAGAAAACAGTTGGAATACACCAGAACTCAAAATTTCTCCAAGACCAGCAAAGTGCTGGGTCAGAAATGTAGCCTCTAGCCGAGGACCAAGGGTATGATGTTCTGTTTGGTTAGGGCTACCACACTTGGAACACACCTAGTACGTTCATTTTCATGCAATATTTTGACCACAACCAAAGCTGAATATTCCATAGGCTGTACAATTTGGAGTCTTCCTAAAACTGCAGAATCCACATGAAGTACATTTATATCTATCCAGTTCTTCATCTATACCAGGGGTCGTCAACCTTTTTATACCTACCGCCCACTTTTGTATCTTTGTTGATGGTAAAATTTCCTTACTGCCCACTGGTGCCGCACGTACTGCCCACCACCATGAAAGAGGTGCAGCTCGAAGACAGTGATGGCCGGTGGTAAGCCCCGCCCTTGTTTTGCGCACTAAACTCATGCCTTTGGCTATTTAGCTCATTCGTTGCTCCCTCGTCCACGAGTATACTTCGAGAAGTGTCCGGTGAATTATTATCTATATTCAAAGTTTAGAGATGGAATTCAAAAGTAAATTGCAAAAGCATATTTTAAAAAGTGAAACTCGCGAAGTTGTTAGCAATGTATTCGATATATGGAGGAAGAACAAAATTTGTAACAACGGACAAAAAACCCCACCGCCAACCATGAAAGCTTGAATTGCCCACTAGTGGGCAGTAGGGACCAGGTTGACCCCTGATCTATACAATAGGTGGCATTCTGATGTCTTGATAAATTCTTTTCACTTGGTGCCAATTACAGTATTATTTAAAATACGATCTCTCATTACACTTTAATTACTGAATGAAACATACTGAATTGGGATAAATTTCAAATAGGAAGACTTAAAAAAATGACTAGGTGAAACCAAAAGGAGTAATCATAAGTTTCATCACTGTCATTCCACTGGTTCAAAACTATCGGGTGCCTTGAGACATGTGAACATAATTGACTACCAAAAAGTTTAAAAAGATGCCATAAAAATTAGATATGTGTAATAACCTTTATTTGCTAGTACAATTAGTCAGGTTGTGCACCAAAATAAATTAAACCACAAAGGAAATTCTCAATGCTCAGGTACAACGCTGTAAGGTAAATGTTGACTGCAAATAGATGGGGGTGGGGGTGGGGTGTTATATGGAAACATTCAGTCTTCCCACTTTACCAAAATTACTGTTCTTTAAAATTTACTTGAAAATTCATTTTCAAAGAAAGCAGTGTATTAAAAATGTCTCAGCATTGCTTTGATGTCATTAATGCTCACATGAACACCTCTTCTTCAATATGACCTGCTTCCAGGCTTGCCACTTTCCCATACATGTTATAACAATAGTCATAACTTTCTTAATGTTTAACAGAGTTACGTATTGCATTTTCTGTTCCTTTAGCTTCACATTTTCACATACATTCAGACAGATGATAAAAAGTCAAGGTTTATTATTTCTCATGACCAAAGTTAGGGACTTCAATGCATCGGGTATTACAGAATATTTGCTGTTATTTTATTTTGAAGTGTTCATAACATGCTACTTTCAAATTACATTTTAGTAATTGGTGAAACAACACTTTGAGGGAAGGGAATCAAGCACACTGTGCAATGTGTCAAGTCAAGCATTACACATTACAGTGTAGTTCACTATCTTTTATATTTTAGTTTGTGATTGCTTTGCAAAGCAATTATTAGGCTTGTACTTGATATCAGATTAACAAGGTCAGTATATCTACTGCTGTAGAGTCATTAAACAGAAGTAAAAGAGAAGTACTCTTACATTAATAGCATAGCGTGCAAGCTTAAGTATATTACATCCAGCATCTTACTGTTGCTGTGCTATAATGTAGTAATGTAATCACAACAGAAATACACAACAGTTCATCTGAGGTTTATCACACATAAACCTATCAAAAATCAAGCAAACTTGCATGGTTTTTTAAACACAGTTTGCTACTTCTCATGAGCTGAAGCAAAAAGGCAAGTTATGATGACATGGAATGCTTATGCATATTTGCCATCTCAGTTTGTAGCCATTTTAATGCATCAGGCTTCCCGCAAAGTAATGAATGAACAAAGGAGAGCAAATTTTCCTGTTTTGAATCACATTGTGAAATTCTGAGTAAAATCATGTTCTATTGTTGGGATTACTGCTTGTACAAATTTCAGAAAAATGATTAGGTACATGTGGACTCCCAGCTCACCACCTCCTTCAGTAACAGTTTGGATGATCTTCTTCATTACTTCTGCATGCCTGGCAACAAAACAGAATCGTAAACCAATCAATCTACAGTTGTGTATGATCTGAAGCTTTCATGGCAACTAAATAAAACAAATTCTTCTTGAGCTACCAGCTGTGTCAGGTGGCTGAATGGAGAAAACACCATTTTGAGAACCATCTTTGTCCTTGTTCTCTGGGTACTGAACTTCAGTACCTGGAGGACAACAACGAGGACCTGGCTGGTAGCCCAAGAATTTATTATATCTACAGTTGGATACTATTAAAACATGACCATATTTTGTGGCTACCAGCGTAGCTCAGTCAATATAGTGACTGGCTACAGACTGGATGACCAGGGTTCGATCCCTGATGGGGGGGCAGAGGATGTTTTCCTCTAGCCTCTGTGTCCAGACCAGTTCTGGGTCCCGCCCACCCAGCCTCCTATCCAGTGGGTGCCAGGGTCCTTTCCTGGGGGTAAAGCATGGCTGGGGTGTGATGCCAGCCACTCACCCCCATCTAGTGCTGAGGTGAAGGTTGAGAAGGGGTGTATAGTGGGACAGCTTTACTTTTTTTTTTTAATTTCAGTGGTGAGAAGTAATAATAGAATGACCTTTGCTCCTTTCTAGCTTCTGAGCATGTATTAAACGAGATTCCATGGAGCTTGAAAAGAAGTTAATAGTATGCTAAGCTAGTCAAGAAATTCCCTGCCTTTTATGGAACCCGAAGTTCTTTTACTATCTTCGCAAGAGCCAGAAGGGGGGGGGGGGGGGGGGGGAGTTTGAACAATACACAAAAATTAGACATGACCAAATATTAGATACATTCTAAATATATTTTTAAAATACTTTTGGAATGGATGTTGTTCTCTGGGTCATGAGATCTATGGAATATCATTCAAGATGACTAAGGATGAATGACTATCCTCCACTCCCCATTCATGACAAAGATTAAATACTGTGCAACAATGGTTTAAAACCGAAACAGACCAGCAGAAATAATCATCACATACAATGTTATGGTCCACATGTGTATAAGAGCACAGTGTAAAAAGAAATGGACATCACTCACTTGCATGGATGAACAGAAGCCATAGGAGGTCCAGGAAGGTGAGGATGTGTCTCCATTGTCACTGTCTTCTTGGCATGGTCTTGGCTTACATCTTCATACATCTGTTCTACAGTTAGATGTTTTCGATTCTGAAAGCATAACATTTTTTTAACATCTCACATAGCACATACTACTAAATTCTGTTAATTACAATTAATTTTCAAATTTATACAAACTTACCTCATTATATCCAAACAGCCATAGGCGAGGTGTCTGATAATATTTATCATAAGTAATGTGGAGGTCGTAAGTCCTTGTGTGTATGATTTCTCCTCCAACTTGATTTGAAGTGTCTCCAACTGCCTTTTCAGTATTTTGCAGAGTATCCAGAGTTGCCTTTGTAAATTAAAACATGCATATATATCAAAAAATTAATCATTCACACGAATCATGAAAGGCAAAACTATTTTGCACAGCACTGTATTACATGTGAATAGGACAAAGTGGGAGATTGACCCTACAGATTAATGAGAAATTGTCAACTTCATTTGGCATGGTACTGGCACTATTACAAATTCCAGGTCTTGTAAGTGACATCTGATTGTAAGACAGGGTGAAGGGAAAATGCACTTATGTACTTGTAATCTGCCTCCATCATCAGGGTGATATCGCCCTAATGATGGAGACTGCATGGACCTCTGAAATGGTAAAATTCTACCAGACTACATGGCGCAACAACCCAAAAGACAGCCAACTTTAAAGCATCATGTTTTATTACCTCTGTCACTTTCCTTCTTTTAAAACAGATATCAACATGTGCAGACTTTGTGGAAATTTTCTAGATGTCCAATTTCAAATAATGAACAAATCAAGTACATCATATGCATTACCTTATCCTGTTCATCAAGTAGTCCACTCTCTTCAAACTCTTCCATGTCTGCAGCTTCTTCTTCTTCTTCTTCATCATCATCATCATCATCTTTACCATTGTCTACATTGTTGGAAAGTTCAATCTAGAAGCATAAATTTTAAAATTCAACTGATTCAAGTTCAATGAATGCAGCATGGCACTACTATCCTTTTACTAACCTTTGACTCCAAGGTCATTTCAGAAAATTTATCATCTAATCCTGAAGCACCTGTGTCAAAGTGGTGAGTATCTACCCAGCCTCCATCGGGGTCATCAGCTTCTATAATTTTTTCTTGATCATCACAATATTCCATCTGCAAGACAGAAATATATCTTAGTAAGTAGAAACCTTGTAATATAAGTCAACATGGCAACAGTTCAGGCATGAGTTGTAAATACCTGTTTACATCTTCGAGGACATGGAACATTGCGTGTAATAAGAAACTGTTTATTCCGTGGCAGATATGATTTGGCTCGGCCTTCATCACCTGTAGCCCACTGCCATGTTGGACAATGGTGTACTAAATGGTCTCCAGCAGCCACAAATTCTTCAGGAGTCAACACTCCAGTTTCCCTGAACTTGGATTCCTGTTTGGTGACAATGAAAAAAGAAAAATAAACAAACAAAACTTATTGGTTAACCTGGCAAAATTCTTATATTTACAAATATATAAAACTAATGTACAGTACACAACTGTAATCTTGAGACTTGCAAGGAATGCAGGAAGTCTGAAGCTTTAAAGGCAGATACTATTTCCTTCACACCACTTCCTTGCCCCTCAAGTCTCAAGATTACAGTCACAGACTATATCTTCTCTTTAAAGAACATGTATATTTTAGCCATATACAGAATGCCCACAGGAGATTTTGAGCAATTCATGATTAAGTCGGAATGCAATATAAAGTATCGCTATAAACCCAGAGCTGAATTTATCATCTTTGGTGACATAAATACAAACTTTCTTACCCACAAGGATAAAGGTGAGGTAAGGGATAAAGGTGCATCGCACTTCACGCTACTGCTACTAAGTAGAGATAGCAAGATGGATGACATTGAAGCTAAAAGAGTCCGTAATGCAGAATATATGAGACAGTACAGAAAACATAAAAAAATAGAAGTATTAAATAATGAACATGAAGTTCCCAAAAAAATACCCAAAACTAATGCTGAACGTATGAGGGATAGATAATTAAGCAATGTCTTAATCAAACTATTTACTCAATTGTAAAGCATGTATAAAGGGAATATTTAGAATAAAGCTAATATATAAACTTCCTTTCATTGTATTTATTGCCTAAATATAATTTAAATACAAAGACGTATTTACGTCAGATTCTACGGAACCGTGGTTCCACTGTCATTTTTTTTATAGATTGTATTATGAAAGATCATTATTCAATAAAACCAGTGATAAGTGGGCTGTTTCTCTAATTTCTCTCCGTAATCAATCACTTATAAAAGGAACCTTCCCAGAATAACTTAAATATTCACAGGTATAAAGAGGTGAAAAATCCTGCATCTACAATGACAGTACCCCAGAGAAACGATTTAGAAAAGTCCTGTCAACTAACAAAGCCTTGTACAAATTCTTAGATGAAATCTTGTGTGTCCTTAATGATAAAATGCATGTTGGTAGAATATTCTGTATCCCTGCTAAGGCATTTGACTGTGTGAATTATGACATGTTATTATTGAAACTAAATTTTTATGGAATTAAAGGCAAAGCGGGGCAACAATTTAGATCATATCTTCATGGCAGAAAACAAAGAATACAAATTAAATTCCTAATTCAAATTCTAACTCATTCAAACTGGGGAACTGTAAAACATGGAGTTTCTCAAGGTCTTCTTTTTCTCAAACATATATCAATGATCTCCGCCAAATAATTCTCTCTCTATACTCTTTGCTGATGATACTAGTACTGTTTATAATCCTGATAGTGACTATTTTCTAAATTCTATTAGTGATGTCTTTGATAATTAAATAACTGATTTAAAGCCAATAAACTCACCTTAAATTTTGACAAACTTCTTGAACTTTAGAATATCAAATAAGTAACAAACAACTATTAACATTATAAAAAACACTATTGCCATACGAGTTTCAACCTCAAGAGGTCATCATCAGTGGCATCGTATGGCAATAGTGTCTTTTTTATAGTGTTAATAGTTGTTTGTTACTTATTTGATATTCTAATACACTACACGGTATGCAAAGTTTTAAGATTCTTGAACTTTACTACTAACAAGAAAACAAGTATAAATTTTAATATAGGTTATGGTAATAAAACAACTGAAATTACTTGGTTTATAAACTGATGAAAACTTAAACTAGAAAATGGCCATTGGATACATTATACCAAAGTAACTTTAGCATGCTTTGCCATGAGAAAAGACACACCACTGTTGAAAAATGATACTTTAAAATTAGTTTACTTTGCATATTTCCAATCCATCATGCAATAATCTTCTTGGGAAATTCAACAGACAGAAAAAACTGAGTGCTACTCGCTAATTATCAGAAAGATGAAGGAATCAAATTGTTCAATACTCTTCCAGACAGCATTAAAAGTTTACATCATGATATAAGTCAGCATTAAATGGTTATCTCTTATCTCACTCTTTCTACACTATAGAAAAATTTACTTCAATTGAAAATTATTAAATACCGTATACATTAAATAAATGTAAACAGATGTAATAAGCATGTAATTACAATTTGACTATGCTCAGTGTTCATATTCATACTATGACACGTTCCACATCCTTGGCTTGTACTATGAACGATTTATGAAATCTAAATTCTAATTCTAATTCAATCTGTACCTAACATCATGCACCAAGTACATTTGGACGTCAAGGTATAACAATGTTTACCTTCAGTACAGGTGTCAGATATTCTGCTACGCCCAAGGCAGTTCCTTTAACTGTGTTTATTACGTTCTGCATCTTATGTTGTAATAATCCTTGCAAATATTAGAAATATGAATTTTCGCCGCACGTTACCGACTTCCCTAATATATATACCTTTTTGTCAAATTCAATTTATTACCAAGTTATACTCGAGACTGGTCGTACGAACAAGCGGAAAGTCGACCTTGACAACTACGATCATGGATACGAACTATCGGGATTTTACCATCATTGACGAGGTTTGATATTATTGTATAAGGAATAAATGTGCTGCCATCTGTCAAATAATCCCAGATTCGTAAATGATAAGGGAAATTTCGAATGTAAATAAGTTATTTAAATAGAGTGGTGAAAACGGAAGTAATTTTTTTATTTCAAAGAGAATGAGAGCTGTATAAGTGATTATTTGACTACATAGTAGCCGAATGTGAACAAGAATAAGTATAAATAAATAAAATGGAAATTTGGGTGGGGTGTTCTGGTTGCACTTTGCCAGCACATTTGGCAAGTGCACAATATGTGATGTATAGACAGACGACATGTAATTTTAGCATTAAATGCAATGCAGTGGGAGTGGCAGTCTTTGCTCATCTTATGTTAATGTGACAAGTCCCATGTTCATTCATAATGCATATATCCCCATCAAATATTTTTCCAAAATCCATTTTCATCATTTTGTGTAACTTGGAATGATTTAACAAGCTGGAGTATGAAAAATAATTATTCACACCAGGTTAATTTGTTTAAATATCTTTACAAAGACTTTTAAACATTATGTAAGTATAATTTTTTAAGTGTCATTTAATTACATCTTGTTTAAGTGTTCACTTTGGAAGACTAATATTTCAGCAACATATAAGCAAACACTAAGTATTTTATTGTTAGTTATAGATGTGGGTTTTATTTAATTCTTACTTGGCTACTGTCATATTACTTTTTAATTTTCATGCCTTCATTTGGTTATAGTCACTTTATTATAATGGTTTTATATGTTTTGAGAACTGATAAAATGATATAGACTAATGTTGGACAGGTGAATAAGTTAAATGAATCATGTTCAACAATTCTAAGCAAGTCAGGGTATTTAGGTTAGATTGATAACTCTAATGAGGTTGTGATTTTGTAAAAATGATTTTTTTATGTGAGAACTTTATATTTTGCTGATGGTCTCATATATCTGTTGAAGGTGTCAGTCTTCTGGGTTGTTGCACAGAAGATTACTGACATTTCAGAGGTGCTTGCTGCCTCCATCATCAGGGTAATGAGTAAGCCATGCTCATATAATTGGTTAGCAATATGGGAACTATTTGGACAATGTGAACTTTGGATGAACCAGTTAGGAAGAGGATGAGAGTCATGCTGTTTAGTTATTGCGCTGGTGATAGAGGCAACAGGCACCTCTGAAACATTTGTAAACTTCTACCAGACTGCAAGGCGCAAGAACGCAGAAGACAGCTACTTTGGAAACCTCAAATCCTACATGTTGATCTTTGTCTTCTGGTTGTGAACATGAATGTATATACTGCCTCCAACTTCACAGCTTTTCCTTCAAAATATTGATATCAACCAACAAATCCACATAACATTACAGACCAGAAGGCCAACATTAACATCTTCACTACCTTGAGAATCTTATGTCTCATAAATTTTCAGAAGACTCTGTATGATGTAGTTAATTACTGCAAATATCTGTTGGTGTGAACATTGCTCTTTTCTCGTGCTTGATGTAACTAATATAAATTATTATGTGTAATAAAAAGAGAACATGCAGTTATATTACCCCAACATATATTTTGGTTTAGTCATCATGTTTTTGTTGTTGTGCAACATTTTATTTTATGTGTAGAAATCTGTGAAAAGATAGAATGCCATTGTGAATGGAGCAATTGTGAGAGAGAGAGGGGGGAGAACATAGTAGTAGAAATGTTCATCCGTACTGTGAATGCTATGTCAAATTACTTGTCGGTGTCCGTTATTGAATGTATGCACACACATTATTGTAAAAATTGTGTTATGTCTCAATTTCTCTATGCCTGGTGCCCATACCTTATCTTGTTTGGGAAAATGGGGAGGAGTCAGTATAGTAATTTGGACAACTTTATAAATTTATTTCCTGTTTATGTACCTTGCTATGGTTAGGAACTATGATAATTTAAACAGGGCCATATATTAAATTAAATTAAAATTAAAATTAAATTACTTTGTGTCTTGGGACTTCAGTGGATTTTCCAGAAAATGCATTCTGATCTTTTTAATTGTAGTTGATTCAGGTGTTTAATTTCAGATTGAAGCACTATGTCGAGAGAAGAATTTTATCACCAGGAAGAATATCAGCAACTCCTACAGTCACTGAAGGGGACAGTTGAAGGGCTTCTAATAAGTCAGGTCTCAAATGTATGGAATATATATGGTGGCTTAATTCGATTGCATAATGCAATGGAGAAGATATTTAAACATGGATGTAGAGTTTTCAATCATGATGTAAGACTTTATATTATTATATTATTTGTGTAAAAACAGTGACTGAAAACAGACAGACTGAAACACAAGGAAATATCATTAATGTGGGCTGATTTGTGTATATCAATTTAATGTGTTAAAGAAAATGATTTATGTTGCAGGCAACAAAATTAATGAGTTAACAGTCATAATGTTTTGACTTTTGTTTCAACCCAACAGATAGTGGAAGCTTCTGTTGAGTGTTCATTATAGATACCTAACTGTACACTCTGTACACTACATTTTTCTGTGCACATACTTTTATATAATTGATTTCCTGTCAGTGTTGTGTAATGTTTCAGAAAATACTGTATAGTGTGTGAACAGTCAGTCTGTTGCAATATGAGAATATTGCGATCCATGTAACACATGCAGGTTTTGAAACATTTTAAAATTCTGTGCTCCATATTGTAGTTATGGGTAGTATCACACTCTTTAAATTGCAGTATTGTCTGGAAAAACGCACTGCATTGTCGTATAATCCTAAACAATCCTAATCCTAAATGTTTGAAACTCAAAATGATTTCAGAATACTCAGCTTCTTTATGCACATATCCTAACATCTCTGCCATGCGTAGAAACTCTGCTGGATATAATTTTCTAAAAAACCTTTGAATAGTGTTGTCACATTGCTCTGAACGTTTTTAAGTGATTAAAAATGGAGGACACTGCTTTTGTCATTATCAAGTATCAAGTAAGTAAAGTGGTTTTATGGGCTGGTCACTCACTACTCATAAATGCACATTTTAAATACAAAGAAACCTCCCACATGAGAGGAAGCCAAGGCTTGATTCAGGCTGTTGCGCCGTAGAAAAGAAAAATAACCTGTGATTTCCTTATGTGAGAGAACATGTAAAACACTTTGTTGGATGTACAGATGTTAATAATGACAGAAACTGTTGGCTCAGACCCTCAGTATATTTTCATAGGAGTGTGATTGGTCATGTACTCTGAATATATTTTAGAACTGTTTTACAGTTTATGTCTTTTATGGTTGTAATCAGGTAATGGAAAATTAAAATATATTTGTCCTGATTATCTGACATAAACAGGACTGAAGGATGGTTGGATAATTGAAAATGTCAGAATGTGGAAGACTAATGTAAAATACGAGGGTGAATATCGACTCAATTAAAACTCAGTTTACAATATTATTAAATTATGAAGAAAATATGATATGGAATCAAATAAAAAAATCTCAAATAGAAACAATATTTAACGACATAAATTTGTAATTGAGTTTATTTTTTGAAGAAATTAATAATGGCTATTTGCTTCTGAGCCTGAACAATAATACATCTGTAGTAGCTGAGTATAAAATTAGAAGGTGTATAGTGGGGGAGTGTGATTCAGTTCACTAAATGCTGAGTTGATTATTGATAAGCTGAAACATTCTGACTTGGCATGTTGGATGAAATGGAATATCAGGTAACTGAAGGTTGGATAATCAGGTCTCTGCTGTATGATATGGGAATAATGATAAGTGGTGTGTGTGAATGGTGTTTTAGTGGTTTATGAATGTAATTCAGAACTGTCTTATAATTTATTTCCTTTTGTTGCTGTTATCAGGAAACAGAAAATTGAAATAGGATATGGAAGTAATGATGAGAGTTGTGTCTGAATGGTGGTGTACTGTCTGAACATATTTTAAAAGTGTTTTACATTTTTATACTGTTACTTTAATCAAGGATATTGAATGAATGAATAAATTTATTAAGCCTGTCATCATGAATGATGGTGGAGCATGAATAGAAAGGATAATGAGAAACAGGACATGTGAATAGTGATGGGGAATTAATATCTATCAGTCTCAAGATGTGATGGAAGAAAATGGCAGTATGAATTTATTTTCACAACATTGTTGCTTCATTGTTGTTTACCAAAACAGTATTAACTCCTTTAAGACTTTCATTCTTTTCTTCTACATTTGCTGGTCACAGTTACAAAGTTCAGTAAGTTTGGTTGTAGTGTTCTGTGACTGTCTGTCAGGAGATAACAAGAGCCAACATTCTTTTGTTTTGAGAGGACTTAATTTTTTGAATAAAATTTTTAACAGTACATATTACGTTTGTACCCCTTTGTTTAATTTTCAGAATGAGATCAAATATCTATCTGTTTATCCTGATTTTATTTACTTTTTATTCTAACATCCAAAGCTTTTGCTGTGGTTGTGGTTGGTATTAGGATTGTAATTCTGAGGGATGAACAGCCATTTGCTTAATTCATCAGTCAAATGTAACTTTGTGGGTGATTCTATAGTTTGCTGTAATACACTCATTTATAACTTGTATGGCATGGAATAAGTTTTAATTTATTATCTTTTAATGGAATCATCATTCTTTTTTAAGGGGATCTGGTCATGTTCCCAGTATTTATGAAGCTCATTTGGATTGGTGGTTATGGTTTCTTTTGTATGCACTTGTACAGCAGCTGAATATCAGTTGATTAATAATGAGTGACTCACATTTGGCAGATTCATTTAATTATGGTCAAGAGACAGCTTTCATCATGAAGATTTGTAGATGAAATTGACAGATTTTTGTGAAATAACAATTGCTTCACACTGCTGGTCTGTATAACAGTTCATAATAATTTCCTAAGCCTCTACTTTATTTATGAAAACTAATAAAAATTCAGTTTTTTCAAATGGGATGTTCAATTATGTGCAATCTTGTATAAAGCAAACTTTCTGCAGGCATCTTTTACACTAATAAGCTTTGAATGCATCCGATATAGAACTATTTGAAAGGTGTGAAGTAATGTGTATGTGGTTAACATATCAAAGAAGCATTTTCAGGTGCATTTCTGACTGACAGTTGCAGAAATGCACCTGATAGTTTTGCCATGTCTGTCTATGTGTCCATCCACAGCAACATGTAACAACTTAAGAATGGTTTGGTGATTGTCAACACATTCAAATTTTGTTGCAGTGTGGACAATTTACGTGTTTGCAGATATAACTGGGTGAGGAATAATGACGCTACATTGCTTACCATGGGGAATTCCCTGATGTAATTGTATAGTCAGAGTTATGCTATGCATAAATTTTCTAAATTGTTTTAAGTGTAAATGGTGGTAAAATAATTACTTCACTGTTACTGTCTACATTTGTGTTACTCCATTGGTTTAAAAAGCTCTGAGCTTTGACTTTGCAGGTGTAAACACAAGTAAAGATACTATGTGCAACCATTCATTTTATTTCTGCAGGGAGATCCTGATAGCTGGATTTTCATTCAAGGACTTAGTTGGCTGCAACCCACTTTAGCAGTGTCACCAACATTTCTTGCAGAAATGGAAGAGAGTATTCCCCATCTACCACAGCATGCAAGTGGAAAAGCCTGGATGTGGTTATACAAAAGGCAAGCTTCTGTTGATTTTATTTTATTGTAAGAATGTTAATATGTCTTTGTAGATGTGATTCTTGGGTGTTAAATGTTAGTCTTGACAGTTACCATCTGTTCCAGAACTTCTTACATAAGTATTTATTCTGTCTACCTTAAATTTGTCTGATACAAACTCATTGTATCTCATGCTTGTAATTATTGACTTAAAACAATGATTGATACATGTGTAGTATAGATTTTAAATTGAAACAAAGGTTGTTATGTATAATACTTTTAAAAGTTACAGAAAAATTGTATAAAGTGAAGCTTTCATGGTGACCGAAGTTGATGAAAGACTCTCAGGCAACAAGCCGTGTCAGGTGGCTGAATGGTGAATGAACTGCAGTGTTGGACAGGGCATCAAGATATATGAACCGGCTTGTAAAAGAAGCCACTGAGATCCGGCTGCACGACAACAACGTCAATAGGGATGTTGGTTTCACGCTGAGCTGGGCCTGGTATCCTGTGACAAAACTGCTGTCTGCCCGGAAGGCCAAGCCAGCTGGAGCGAACACTTGACCTTGTCTGCCAGTTATTGGTCAGCGTGAAATAAAGCAACATGATGCTACTACCTGCTGTCCACCACCAGTTCCCATCGGCGAGCGTACTACATAGGGCCAGTTTCGTTTCACAGCAGAGATGGCTCTCGAAACGTTTGTGGAAGAAATGGTACATTCACCATTCAGCCACCTGAAGCGGCTTGTTGCCCGAGAGTCTTTCATCAACTACAGAAAAATGATTTAAAATTGAGGTAGATCTAGAGCAGTGTTACACAAACTTATTTTGCCTGTGGCACACCCTGATTTGTCAGACACATAATTGCACACCACAAAAGTTTGCCTCATGAAACTATAAGAGTGCAGGCATATGAAATCAGAACATAACACATGCTCAATAAAATTATTAATGGTGAAGCACTGTGTGTGTTTGTGTGTGTATATTATGAATTCTAATTAAGAAAGATAAGATATTGCCTTTTTCCAACTGTAAGCATGTGAATGTACAGATTGTTATAAAAATTTGTGTGCACACTGCAGGAAAACTGCTGTTGCATTTTTTATAAATTGGCATGACAGTCTCCTGCTTCCATAACAAGGGAAACTGTAGTTAGTAAACTAAGATTGAAAATGGGACACATAAGAATAGTAGATACCTCAGAACAACCTTTTGTAATGAAAATTTAGGAATTTCATAATATTTTGACACATTTTGTTGAATGGAAACAACTAATGCCCAGCTTAATGTTTGCATCAGAAATGTATGGAATATGAAAGAAATTATAACTGGTATACTCACAGTTGTCTGAGTATAGTTAAATACTGAATAAAAGTGGTCTGCAAATGGTGTAATAAATTGTGGCTCTGTAATAGTTATATCTATAACTTCAGTTTTGTTAACAGATTGATAATTTCTTTTAAACTTACAAATATATTTTCAAAAGTACTTTAGCTGGATCTTCAAATTGTGATCAGTTTTTTAACCAAACCAAAATATCTGCTGTAGTAGTAGTTTTAAGTAGTTTATGATAATAGGTAAAATACTCTAATGAATATCAGGTTTAGATGTCTTCAGTTTATTAAAAAGCTTACATTTTTTTCTTAATATAATATATGAGAGATTTGAGGAACCAGTGAGGAAAGGTAAAATTTTTAGGTTTTACAAAGGCTGTGGCTTGATTAATAGCCTCTGACACAGAGTTGTGAGATTATAAACTGCAGAATTAACAACATTTTTGTTAAGAATACATAACCAATCAAAATTATGCAAGGTGTTATGAAGGAACAATCATTTGCATTGATTATATTGAGAAATCAAGTAAGTATTGGCAATAAGAAATTAACTTAAAAATCAAGGACAGGTTGTAGGTGATAGATATCAGGAACAACCATAAGACAATTTATTCATAAAGCTTTGTACACAACTAGATGATTGTTCATTTTAATTACTGTAGTAAGACATTTGCACTACTTGTTCTGGCAATTTACCATCTTCGGGTGCTCATATATGTCAGATGTTGTTGGGGTGTATGGATGCTTTATTCGTTTTGGCAGGAGTACACTACATCAGGAGTGAGTTTGCCATAGAAGGGAACGATAATTTACCCAATTGTCCATACACCTATGTTTTTAATTAATAGAAAGTCATGTTCATTGACCAAAGCATGAAAAGATGCATGTGGATCGTGTAACAGTAGCAACAAATTATTATTATTATTAAGTGTTCTGTCTTACGACAGGTCCCTTGCTCTGCCCAAAAAGAGCTCTCCAGTTGTCCCTATTCTCGGCTTCTCGCTTTAATTCCTGGAACGTCATCTTCTTTCCTTGTTTAAGGTCGTCGGTTAGCTGTATCAATCTTCTTCCTAGTCCTCTCTTTCCTTCAACCTGGCCTTCGGTGATATCACTCATTAATCCATTCCTCCTCATAATATGTCCCAGCCAGTTAGCTTTCCTTCGTGTAATCGCCTGCAGAATGCTTCTTTGCTCGTTGACTCTCCTCACTACTTCTTCGTTGGTCACTCGATCCGTCCACCTGATCTTCTCCAACACCACATTTCAAAACTCTCCAGGTATTTC
>NW_019060243.1:471279-484466 GCF_000696155.1 Zootermopsis nevadensis
GTCATTATCTTCGCCGCATGTGAGATTAGGCTGATGGTCCTGTAATCGCCGCACTTCTTGGAATTCTTTTTCTTCTGTAATGGAATCATTGTTACTTCCAGAAAGTCCTTGGGCCACTCACCGGAGGTGTATATCTTGTTAGCGAGTCTAGTAAGAACCTTCACTCCTTTCTCTCCAAGTTCTTTCAATAGGTCCGATGGGATTTCATCATCTCCCATAGCTTTTCTTCTTCTCATATCCTTTATGGCCCTCTCTACCTCGCTCTTCAGTATCTCTGGACCTTTGCCGACCTCCTCTACGTCTTCTTCTGGCTCCAATTCCATCTCCTTCTCATCCAGTCGGTTGGCCTTGTCATAGAGCTAGCAACAAATAAGAACAAGAAAATGGATAAGAGGAATATTTAAATTTTGTTGTGCTTTCAGTTTAGAAGAACATTCACTATCTCAAAAACTGGCCTGGCTCCTGTCTGACCAAGAGCATCTTCTCTCATGTTTTGAGAAGTATGCATACTTATGCCAGCAGAAATATGGAGAAGCAACACTCATTTGTTTGAGGGCAGTGGAGCAAAATCAGCCATCTTTACTCACAGAAATAGATCCCTGTTTGGTACGTAATTGCGTAATTTGAAGCAGAACTTGATATTGCCAAGGCTGTCTAGTTTCTATTCTGTTTGCTGACACCACAATTTGAAATTGTTTCATTCTCATGGTTTTGTGTTTTATATTTGCTGAGTATTAGTCTGTATTAAAAATTAAGTGTCAAGAAGAGTGAGAAGGTCTATTTAAAAGCCAGATTATCAACAAGAAATGCACTCAGTTTTTGTGTGTCAGCCATAACACTGTACAACGGTATTTTAAATACGGGCGTACCTCGGAGACATTGAAGGTTCGGTTCCAGACCACCGCAATAAAGCGAGTCACACAATTTTTTTGGTTTCCCAGTGCATAATAAAGTTATGTTTACACTATACTGTAGTCTACGAAGTTTGCAATAGCATTGTGTCTAAAAAACAATGTGAGAACATTGCGAGAATTACCAAAATGTGACACAGAGACATGAAGTGAGCACATGCTGTTGGAAAAATGACACCGATAGACTTGCTCGATGCAGGGTTGCCACAAACCTTCAATTTGTAAAAAACGCAATATCTGTGAAGCGCAATAAAACGAGGTATGCCTGTATACGCACACATGGAAAAGAATGGATATGGCTCTCTGTCAGAAAAGAGAGAAGGGAATCATACAGATCATTTGGGATCAAATCCATATTCAAATGGTTACCTTTTTTCTCGATCTTCAATAATTATATTTTATGGCTTGTGTGATTTCTGGGATTATGTACTGCAATGTAAAAGACCATAACATTGTATTTATTACATGTTGAAATATATTGAAACTTTTTGTGTTAATATCATGTATGATAAAGATTTACACAAGTAGGGAAGTCTAATTTTGAATAATTTATTTCTTACATTGCATATGGTGTCTCATTATGGATCTTACTTATTTACTCTAATTTTTTTACAGTATCTTAATACATGGAATTTCAAACCATTTAACAAAACTCATAGAAGATGTTCATCATTTCCTGAAACACAGTATAGTGTT
This sequence comes from Zootermopsis nevadensis, assembly GCF_000696155.1. The sequence goes on from NW_019060243.1 coordinate 472,887, forward strand.
TGGTGTACTGGAAGAAATAAGAACACTCATTTCAGGCTTTTGAAGCAGGCTTCAGAAGGATCGGAGCAGAAAGTAGAGACTGATGCATCTTCATCAAGTGCAGTGCTGGCAAATGAGAACTCTATAATATTAGTTGGAGAACATGATGCAACGGTTCAGGAAGACAGCTATGTTCAAGATGAGATTTTGTGTGATGAGAATGCAAGGTGGAGAAAATCTGTGACTGATGGTATTTCAAAAAATAAAACATGTAGGAATTTACAAGAAGGAAGTGCTGATGTAATAATAAAAGAGGCTGGTGAGTTCAAGCCTTGGTCAAGTTTACCAAATCTTACTGATTCAGATTCAGCAAATAGCTCTCGAGCAAGAGGTGCAACTACAGATGTACAGGAATTGCCTCGAACTTCTAGCAGTGCACCAGGGAGTTTTTCACAGTTGAGAACAGGTAGTCAAACTCTCCCTTCTTCCCCAGCTAAATTTGTTCTCCATTCATCTGAAAATTTTAGTTGCAAATATTTCCTGCCAGAGTCTTTGAAATCCAAGAGCATCAAAACTCAGTCTGCAAATCAAAATCCACCAGCTTCAGAATCTTTTGATTTGTCTCCTAGTGTTCTACAGGTAGACTACTCATCAGATCTTCATTCAGAGGCACCACCTATTGCAACTGAACAAAGTATACGTGTCATGCAAAGCTATAACAGGGATTGGAGACCTGTACCACTCAGGAGTTTTTCAAAAAGTACCTTTATTAAAAAGCAACCCAGGTCAAAAGATGATTATGGAGCAAAACTGACTAGAAAATGTAGCACATCAAGTGGTACCAATGCCGAAAATAGTGGTAGCTCAGACACTCTTAATCCAGAAACAAATAACTCAAGTGATGAAAGTCAGCCTTCTGTTTTGAGGGTTGTGCCTGAACTTATTATGCCATGTGTACGTCCTTCGGATCTAAAGCTTTCAGTTCGATCCTGGGATGAAACTGATGGTTCATGTACTGAGACACAAGCTTCTTCATCTGTTGTAATTACCAGAGGGAAACAAGATGCAGTGACAAGAAGGAGAAAGACAGTCATTGTTGGGTCTGCACCTGAATGTGCTGGTCAGTGGCTGAGTGATGAGACAGTGAATCACAGAGGTGGGCATTTGAAACTGCAGCGGAAAAGTTTTATTGAAAGTGGAGGAGGAGATATTCTCCCTATGGCAACAGGTTTCTTTCCTCGACCAACAGAGGGACAGAGTCTCACAAGCTTCCTATCATCAGGGCAGTTCTCACGGCCTTCAGCTGAGTTGGACCGGGAAAATGCCCACTTCAGTATTTGTGAAGCTATGATTACTGCTATTGAACAGGTCAGTATACATGCTTTGTTTTTTATGGAACATAACCTTGTCTTTTTTCACCATGAATTTTTCTTCTGTACTCAATCCTAGGAATTGTTATTAAGATTCTTCAACCATGTGCCATCAGCATGATAGCCTTTGGCATATGATTTCTAGTATATATTATGTGATTTCTCTGTATAATTGCGACTGACATGCATTGATTTGAATTGTATAAAGATGTATAAAGAGGTAAATCTGGAGGAGTGTAAAATGTTCTCTACAATCTGTTGGTGTTGAAACTTCCACTGAGACATGTCTGTTGTCAGAAAGTGTTTGAATTCTACTATCTCTGTCTTTGTGGGCACCATGTAGTTAACTCTTATTGTATTACTGTAATGAAATTTGTTCAAAAAATTCTTCATTTTTACAATTAAATGGCATTATAAAATAGTTTGCTCATGGATGCAAAACTGCTTTATAATAACATTGAGTGAAAAGGCTTGTGAATTACAATATAGCAAGCTTACAGTATTATAAATTAATAAGGTTGATTACTGTCATCTGTGTTGTTGCACTATGTAGTCTCAGATATTGACAGATATTTCATAGGTGCTTACTAAAATGAGTTGTCTGAGTGTTGAAGACAGTAAGCACCTCTGAAGTTTTGGTTAATTTTTATGAGACTACATGGTGCAACAATCCAGAAGATAGTCAACTTTATGTTTATCACTGTGAGAACCTGAAACATCTCAGTTAATTTAGATCTTCAGGCACTATGTTCTATGTGTTTTTGTAACTAGATTAGGTAAATGACGAAGCACTGAGTTGATCATTTGAAAGCCTGTAAGTCTTTTAATTTTAAAGCTCATTGAAGTTTTTCATTGTATTATACCATCTCACACAACCAGAATATGAATTTGTAAACAACTTGCAGTATACATGTGTGGTGTGGTATAAATGTGTGCAAGTGTAACTAAGTAATTTTTATTATGAAGAAGTTTACAGTTGCATTATTTATCAGTAAGGGAAGTAATAAATGCCAATGAATTCCCAGCAGATCCATTAAAATATCAGTCTTTTCATGTACTGTGTGAATATTTGATTCCTTTTTGTGCTGCTGTAATTATCCAGACAGTTAATTTCTTCAAACTAACTGTGATTTAAAAGGATTAGCATTCATTACCATTTGCCACAGAATATGAGACATGAGGTTCTCACGGCAGTGAGATTGTTGATGGTATTTTCTACAGAACTGCCTGGAAAACTACAAGTTGACATGCCACAGTATTTTTTTTGGTAAAGTGTGTTTAACATGTTAAATACCATTTTTAAGACTTATTTCCCTTGTGTTCCTAAAAGTAAACGATTTGTTTTTATAAATGTTACAAGGAACTTGGTACATGAACATAAAATTCCAATCATATCTACCTTGTGTCCTTCAATTTTTTATCCAGAGGATAAGTCTTTTATAGCTGCATTTTTATGCACTTTGTGGTTAATAGTACAAATGCCTTTGTGTTCATGAACAATAAATAAAGATGAACATTTTTGTTCTCTGCTGTTCTCTTATTCACATGTTTGAGCACATTGTAGCTACTATTTCAACTTCAGAATTTTATTTACATTTTGTAAAATGTGCTGGAGTTTTCTTCTTCATAGCACTAATCTGAGATCCTTTAAATGCACACTGAGTTTCAGATCTTAATTCTGTGTCTTAAAGGGTGTGTTAAATTGAGAGTTTTTTCTATTCTGAAGAATTTTAACATATTATTATAATGTTGGTACTTAAAGCAAGAAATATGATTTTTATTACATTCAAACAAAATTGTAACAGTTACATTTTTGAGCATAGAAAGTAATCTGTGTTAGTTGTGGTTGTGTGTCTGAATATAAAATTTCTAGTGTTGCAACTTTCTGTGATGTGGCATTTTCAAATATGTATCATGATTCTGAAAACCAATCTCATTGCTGTTAAAGGAAAAAATCTCAGGTTTTGAAAATTTGTATGGGAATAGGATAAAAAGTTATATAAATGTGACACACAGAAATACTCTGCTTTTCTTGGAGTAGGTGAAATGTAATCGCCAACTCCGTATTGTGGAGGACACGGGAGAAGTTGGTGATGAGAGCGATGAAGAAATAAACCACTTGAAGCAACGTATCCGAATGCGCCGGCGCCAGCGTCAGGAGGAGAAAAGGCGCCATCTTATACCCATATCGCTGCTTAGTGATGGTAGGACAGACAGTAAGTATGTAAGGCCAATTAATCTGTGGGTTGGTGGGAGTGAAGTGACAGCTGGTGCTACCCACAAGCTACACTTGAAAAATGTTTGGTGTAATTTTGTCTTCATAACTACTGCATCCACCAAGCAAGTTTATGGCATTTAAATATTCTGTTCTTTCACTACCTAGAAATTATTTTCTTTCATCAGCTACGACAACAGACCAAAGTGTGAGCCCCTTATCATCTTCCCCTGGTACACCATCCGAGAGCATTTCCACTGATGATGTTGATGATTTAGAAGTGGATGAGGTTAAGAATTTGGCTCAGCTTAAGAATGCAGGTATGCTACTGGCTTTAACATAATCTATTATCAACTGTTGATATGTAAGAGATCTTGTCCTTTGCCTGAATTGGTTATAGTAACTAAATGTGCAGGTTTGAATATTGCTCTTACCATGTTTCTTCCTTGTTTATACTACAAATTCTCAAGGAAATGGGCCATTTGTTGACATGTTCTGGTCTTAACTGTCTGATACTGTGGTCTCATCAGTGGTTGCCCTTGGTTTCTTGTTTCATTTAGTCTGCTACATTAGTTATTCATTTATTGAATAAGTATGTTTGTCAGGTAACTAATTCAGTTACCTAGTTTTGAAAGGAATATGTTGTACTTTATAAATAAATAAATATTTTACAGTCATTGATAAAATGTTGGTTGACACTTGGTTAGTGATTTTTGGTCTTATGGGACAATATTGATAACTGTGAGTGTTTACTGCTTTAGATTTTTCCAGGCAATTTACTAGTTTAAATAAATAATGAATTGCAATTGTACGATACCATGTGTTGTAATATTATCTCTCATCGTAAGAAAAACACCTTTTCTAAATATTTCACAGGATTGTCAGTTTCTATGGCATCTCTGTATTCTGAGGCTGACTTATCAAAGCATCCACTTCCACGGACAGGGACAGATGTTGCCATCACAGAGACGGTTGTGTCTGCAGAAGGTGTGGCCCTCTCACTGCTCCGACAGTTTAGTGAGAAAAATCTGCCTCGGGCTTCAGACCTACAGTGGCTTGTTTCAGAGCAAGATGCACCTCAGCAGGTACAGTTCTGTATGCTTATAACAAGATCAAGCAAGGTTAAAGTTAATAAAGGTGACTATTCACAGAATATTTGGTAAATAAAAGTAGAAAGTGGTGGTAGGTGAATTTTTAATGCAAGTATGTCTTTTGACCAAACTGAAAATTTCTCTTATTGTAAAACAAACAGTTTTATCCACAACTTATCTTTATCTTGTCACTTCATACTCACTGCTTACTGAAAATGTATTTTGCTCTTTATAGAGCTGATCTTATGTTCATTGATGTTTATTGTGATTTTTTTATATATTAGCTGTTACCATTGCCAATGAGTTGGCCAGTAAGTCCAGATGAAGCTGAAGATTTAGATATGCAACAAGCAACACCTTTACGGGGTACCATTGAGTGGGCTCCACCCCGCCCACAGGTCATCTTCACACCTCACCCTCCCCCAGTGTAAGTATAACTCATGAACACACCTTGAATCATCATGGCATCTAGGCCTCTTTTCTGAGATCTGTTTTACTACATACAGTACTTTGTAGCACATCTGTATTGAACCAAAATGGGTCTATACTTTTATGTTTTGCAGCCGCAGAGTTCTGATGGTGAAGCAGAATTATAGGTGTGCAGGCTGTGGAATGAAGGTGGCTCAAGAATATGCCAACAGATTTCGTTATTGTGAGTATCTTGGCCGATATTTCTGTACTGGCTGCCATACAAACCAGCTTGCAGTCATCCCAGGGAAGGTACTCACCAAGTGGGACTTCACACGGTGGGTTTTTGGTACAGAGGGCATGAAATGGTTGAATATATTTGCTACATCACTTTGAGTGAATATTTTATGGACTTCAGTATTTTCATGGTACCTTATTGGGGTTATGTTCTCTTTCAGGTACCCTGTATCAAGTTTCTCATACCGGTTACTAGATCAGATGTTGGGTGATCCATTATTTGCTATTGGAGATGTGAGTCCTGGTCTGTACCGTAAAGCCAGGCAGCTTGAACGCACCCGGCAACTTCGTATGCAGCTTTATTACTTAAAAGACTTTGTGCTGACTTGCAGATTTGCTGAACAGTAAGTACTGATTTCTATTTGTGTGTAGAAATTTATAACATACATGACATAAAGCATTTGATTCATATGTTTTGTTTAAAATATTTGTGTACTATTTTAGTATTAATTGTTAATCAGAGGATGATAGATAAAGATTATGGCAAGCAGGATTTCTTTTCTGTAATGCGTTATATAAGCTGCAAGCAACAGTAAATACCTGTTACTGACTCTGTTAGGAGTAAGGGTTGAGACTCATAAAAAAAGTCACACAGAACTTACCAGATTTTCATGTAGGAGGACACTCTTAGAATACCAGATCCCTATAGGACAGTTTCCACAACTGGTGTGCTGCCACAAGATGTCAGGTGTATTGCGAGTTTTTATAAGAAATTGTATATTCACGCATCATAGTTAGAAAAAGACAATATCTTATCTTTCATAATTATGATTCATAATACACACACACAGGTTCACCATTGATAGTTGTATTCAGCATGTGTTACAATATATTTCCATATGCCTACACACTTAAAGGGGCAAAGATTTGTATGTAGATATATATAGGTATCCCAAAAAGATGTACACACAGCAGCAGCTTTGGTGAAACTAACAGTAATAATTTTGAACACCTACACTAGATTTTCTAATTCACCAAGTGCCATTGATGATGTATGTAATGGTTCAATTTATTAAAATGTCTTTATTTCATTTGTTGAATGTGTGTATACACCTTTTTGGGACACTCTGTGTTTATGACCATGCATAATTTTGTAACCTCTTTTCATGAGGCCATCTTGTGTTTTGACAAGTTACGATGTGCTACAGGCGAAGAAAGTTTGCAGAACACTGTTGTAGGGCACACTTCTTGTTATTTGTGTAATTTGAGAATCACCACTGCAACAGTAGCCTTTCACCTTCATAAAACTGTACTGTGTAAGGAATTGTACCATTCAGCCATAGTGATGTATTACTGTGGCTTTTTATTATTTTACAAAATAATGCACTGACTGTGTGGTACCAAAAGATCATTGTCATCAAGAGACTGCTGTTGGACCTTATCCTGAGCATATTCAATCCATTTCACATTTTATACAATACACTGTGCCACTTATTTTCCCAAGGAGTCTCTTGGGTTAGCTAGTGAGAAAATTGTTTACATTTTTATATTCCGTAAGTCCTACAAAATAATTGGGGACTTCTTTCATTTTTATCTTCCCTTAGTCCTACAAAATAATTGGGGACTTCTTTTTTTATGTCACATTTCCATGGTAGGATGGGTCTCTTCTTAACACAGTATTGTGTGTTCTCAGGTTTCAGATGGAGGTGGCTTCCAGATATGGCGGGTAGCTGTGTAAATATTGAATAAGCAGTAACAGACACGTTACAGATGGTGGTTTGGGAATATAAAGTGTTACATAGGTCTTGGTTAGGCTAACGTGAACACTGGTTCCATAAAATATGGGGGATGTGAGGAATTTCTGGACTAGTTGAGTGTACTGTCAGCTTCTCAAGAAGAGCTGTGCTCCTTGGATTTAGTTATTGTTTGGTTGTCTGTAACATTTAAGCTTCATACTGTGTGTTCTTGTTAAATGATGACATTTAAATCAGAAGTGAAATGGGTAAAGAGAATGTTTAAATTGTTTCTTTCAGTGTAGAATTACTGACATTTGATTAGTTTGCAGGAAGCTCTTCATAAGGAATCAGCATATTTGTTGACAGAGCTTGACATCTACTCAATGCAGGATCTAGTTGAGGTGAAGAGTGGAGAGATGGCAACAAGACTGAGGAAGCTAGTTAGTAACAGTTCCCAGCATGTAGCAGACTGTCTGGTGGGTTCCACTTGTTTGTTTGTATATTATCATCCATATAACTCCCCTGCTCTCCATTGTGTGACACAGCAAATCTACTTATAAAGTGTCTAAAAATTAACCGCTTTTTTAAGTAAAAAGTAATTCATTTTCACATGGAATTTGTGTTCTCTCACTGAGTGGGGAAGAGAGAGAAAAAGCTAGAGAAAGAAATGATGATAACACTTTGGCATGCCAGTCTTAAAAATGGAATTAATTTGTTTGAGAACTTGTGTTAAAATTTTGACGTTTCTTTTATTCCAGTTGTGTCAGGCTCGAGGGTTTGTTTGTGAACTATGTGCTTCTCAGGAAGTGATCTTTCCATGGCAGCTCAATAAAGTTGCTCGATGCTCCAGCTGTGGTGCCTGTTTCCACACTGCATGTTGGACTCCCTCTCCTTGCCCACGATGCACTCGCCTAAGTGCTCGGAGGCAGAGCCGTGTATCAGAGATTGATGCAGATATACAGGCTGTTTGACACTGGCTTTTATGTTAGTTGTGTTTTCTTATTAATTCACATCACTGCTTTGTCAGGAAGAATGTAGCATATTGATTAAGTTATAGTTGGTGAATATTATAATACTGTTCTATAGAAAAGCAATATGTGTACATTAAACACCCTAAATTGCTAGTTACCTGTGGTAAATTTCTAACACTTTTCCTAAATATAATATATAACTGTAAATATAATAATAGTAGAATTTCACATGGATGTGTAGAGGTTTGTAATTTTTGCACCTGTTGCATATTGATTTTTTCTCAATTTACAGTTCACCATGTGGTATTGCTCACAAGTGGCACCGCACCAGTTGCAGATAAAATTTTCATTCAGTTTGTGGAATTACTTTTGATTGCACATCTGATGGTGGAAACTGAATTTTGAGGCTGGTCGTAATTTATATTGGTTCGTTGTCAGTTTATCATTGACTTTGTCCCATAGAATTTGCCTCCCTGTGGTAAATGTGATTGATGCAGTTTTAGGTGGTAGGAGTAGCTGCAGTCTTTAGTCATCAATCAGGAAGGATTAAATAATTAAGATTTGAGGTTTTCACGGTGCAACAACCCAGTAGACGGCCATCTTCATGAAGGATTCCTTTGCCAGATCATATGCCAGTCCCAGTGCTATGAATATGATATTTTTGTCACTGTCTTGATGTATGTTGCTTTTGTGGTTTCTATGACAGCAAGATTTTTTGAGTTAAAAGTACCCATATTAACATCAGTCCTTGGGTTAAAATTGGTAAAATTTTTACTGCGAAGAGTCTAGGGCCAATGACTTGATATATCTATGTTCTGTGTAACTTTTGTTGCTGTCTATAACTTTTTTTATGTGTTTTGTAAATGATGTCCCTGTAGTCTGTAGAGTTATTCTGGGGTATTTGAACAAGCTTTTGTTGCTGAGTTCTGTATTTAGGTTTTTTATATGGTTACTTGAAGGAAGCATGCCTCCCTTCTCGAAAACCATCATAATTGTTTCCCCTTGACTGATTTAAAATTAATGTTCTTGAGCTCATTTTGTTAATCTGTCAAAACTTTGCTGCAGGTCATCTATATATCTTGCTGTGATTGCCATATCATTTCCATACATGTATAGGGAGCTGGACCCTCCATGAAGCTTTTTGTCCTTTAGTATGCCATTAGTCGGGGCCATATTGAAGAGAGAAGGGGCCTCAGTTGGTCACCTTAGAGCACCTTATTGGTCTTTGTAGTGGCTTGTGATATGGTGATTCTGTTGTCTGCCTTGATGTAGTTTACTGCAAGGATGTTGGCTGTGGTCTTTATTGTGTATAATGGACTCTTCTCAGGCTACGAGCCATGTCAAATGGTTGAATGGAGAAAACACCAACGTGTGAGGAACCATCTTTGTCTTTATCCTCAGGGTAATGAAGTTCAGTACCATGAGATGTTTCTTGAAACAGTGTTTTCCCCATTAAACCACCTCACATGGCTGGTAGCCAGAAAAGAATTCATTATACTTAGTTGCCGTTAAAGCTTCAGATCATACTTTGTTATGTATTTTTCTTCTATGATTTTAACTAATTTCCTCAGGAGTTATTCTCTGTTCATCAGATCAGCTGCTGTAGTATATTCTATGAGAATTTCATATGGTCTTCCCCTTGGTTGATTTAAGGTGTTGTTGATATCTCTCAGCAAATATTGTATTATGTGAAGAGTGCATCTTCCTTTCCTGAACTCAGATTGGTTTTCTGAGATTTTATCATTGCCCATATCTGATGGCCTGTAAGTTAAGAGTTTTGTGATGATTTTGAAAATGTTGCATTCTAGTGCAGTTCCCTGGAGTTATCTGCAGATTTTGTATCTGCTTTCCGTCTGTAAGATGCCTTGATATTGGAGTGTCTCCATGGTCTGTAATATTTCCCTGCTGGGATACACTTGTTGAACAGTGCTGCCTAACAGTTATGTTGGTTTGGCATGCTTGAAATATGTAGTCAGTTCCTGCTGTCATACAATTTTCTGCTTCTTCTTTAGTGAATAGAATGAAATAGTTACTTGCTGAATTTGGGGTCTCCTTTTGTGTAAGCTTTTGGTTTGGAATTTCTCCGAATGTTGTTTCTGTGGGAATAAGGTTTTCTTGTCTTTAAAGCCATAAAGATATGTTTTCTTGCTTCCTTGATTTGCTTGTTGGCTTTCATTTCCATATGTTGTCCATTTTTATTTTATCAGACCTTATATTCCTTGTGTCAGGTTGCATAGATTTCCATTTGCATGGAGAGCTTTGAGGGTTTACAAGCTTTGTAGCACTCTTTATTGAACCATATCATTGCCTTTAGTTTGTTTTTGGTGCATATCTGGAGTGTTGCTTATTTATTCGTGGCTCCTATATTGGTGTGGGTGTTTGTTGGATGACCATTCTTTATTTCTTTGGGTATTGTTTCTGATGTGTTGAGTATGAGTTCTGTGCCGATTTTCCTCAGTGGCTTCGTCTTTACTTCTGGGTTTTGGAGCGTCTAGGCCGTTGCGAATTTTAAATTTGCTGTGCGGTAGATGTTTTCTCATGATCAATAATACTTTGTCTCACACCTACTACACCATTCATTGTGAAAACTATGTCTGTTGCACGTGACGTTGTGGGAGATATACGGTATTGTCGCGTGTAAAACATATTTTTTTGACAAGAATTCACCGTCCAAAATTGGGGCGCGACGTATACAGTAATATTGTTTTTTCCTATAAAAGTTAGATCGTAGGGAAAAAAGGTCGTGAGTGTAGGCAACTGAGCCCGCGACGTCGGTGTTGTATGTTGTGAAACCCCCAGTAGAGGTCGTTTGTAGTATTAGAGGTTTTTACGGCGGTGAGTCTGAAGATGGCTGTCTTCTGGATTTCGTTGTGTAGACTGGTAGTTTACCGATCTTTCAGATATCCTTGCTGCCTCCATCATCAAGGTGTCGTGACATCACTGAGAAATTGCTGAAAATGCAGCGAAAGACAACGAAAGTGCCGCGAAAGCAATAGCAAATACTCTACTTTCGCACAGGTAAAACTAATGCAGCTTATATACTAGGTATTGTACCAAATTCTTTAAAAAAATCTGTTTGACAAATATGGCCTTTGTTTTCCAAGAAATTTAACATTTTATAATTTACAGCTTAATTTGTCTACTGTACAATTTAAGTCCCCAGTTAATATTATCTGCCCGTTTGTTGTAGTAGGACTTTGCAGTTAATCCATAATAACTTCTGTGCAGTAAAGTTGGATGTATGCACTGATTAGTGTTATGCTTTGTTTTTATGATTTGTATTTGTAAAATTTTGGTGGGGCTTACTGTAAATAGAGGCATAATAATGTATTTCATGTGCAAACTTTATTGAAGATTATGTGGCTTAAATTAGTAGTATTCCAATTACATCCACTATTGAAACAGCTAGTTGTGCCAGTCCAGGTCCGTGGTTCAATTCCCGAACGGACTGAAACTTGAGATGAGGGGTAAACCAGGCTTTGGCATATTAATCTGGTTTATATGAACGAAGGAGGTGTGATTAGATGATACTTGGTACACCTCACTTCATCAAAATTTGAGTGATTTTATTAA
>NW_019060243.1:498837-535576 GCF_000696155.1 Zootermopsis nevadensis
TGTGTCTTATTGTTTTGTTCTGTCTCATTGTTCTGTTGTTTCTTATTGTTTTTGTTGTCTTATGTTTTGTTGTGTCTTATTGTAGGACCACTGCCACCGGGTAAAAACCCATTTGCAGTCAAATAAATAATAAATAAACATCATTTATCCGCTTTTCTTTGATTCCTATTGAATGATTACAAATCCACGCACATCCAAAAATGTTTATGATATTGTAATATTAATCACTGTTTAACATGCTGGATAATTTTGTCTGAAATATGGATTATTAATCTCCGTCTTATTGTAAATAATTGTGTTCTTCATAACAATTCTTTGCAGTTATGAATCACATATCTTGAATGATCTATCTTCTGCATTATTTTCACACTTATATGATACATTTATTACCATAATCTTCTTCTCACTGAGCGCTTCTTCAGCATTTCTCTCAACTCTACTGTCTACAACCAATCTGCTCATTTACCCACTCACATACTCAAATGAACTTGAACATGGGCTGATGCTCTGTAGGCCAGTAGGAAGGTATACAATAACAAAGTAAGAACTATTTGGAAAATTGCAGATATTCCACAGTAAGTGAAATTCCACCAGTAAAGGTAAATAATAGTTTTAGAGCCCAACAAAGAAAGAGGCAATACAATACATGACCAAAACAATCCCAGGTATAATACAAATTCCTTCTCTCATTACTGTATTTCCCTGTGAACAGCAAGAAGTTCCAAACAAACTCTGACATACATAGCATAAATACAAGGCATAAGCATGGTCTCCATCAGCTGAGTGCTAACCTCACTAATTATCAGAAAGGTGCTTACTGCTCAGGGATCAAATTATTACTCTTCCAGTTAGCATTAAAAGTTTAAATCATGAAAAAAGTATTTAAGCCAACCCAGAAAAATTATCTTTGACCTCACTCCTCATCCTCTACAGACAAATTTACTTCAATTGAAAAATATTAAATAATGCAAATATTTATGTAAACTGCTATAATAAGTATGCAGTCATAATTTTGTTTTAGTATTTTATTGTACCAAGGGTTCATATTCATACTATGACCTGTTCCACATCCTTGGCTTGTACTATAAAGGATCAATAGAATGTAAATAATTTTAATTCTAATAGTAATTATATAAATTCTGCACCACATTTTAACTTACATGTCTTCTAAGGCTGATATATACAATGAACCATCACCGCTGATATCGTTGCGTGATAAGCTGTACTGCTGTGTTTCAGAAACTGCATTAATGTCCTCCTTAATGTCTCCTGCTAGCACTGGATATGTGCTCAACTTTGTATCAATTCCTTCACTCTTCTGTATTGTTATTACTTTGGGTTTTGTTGAAACAGGCATTTTCTTAATAGTTGTAAGTGTTTTGAGTATGGGTTGAAAAACAGTGCTTTTAGTTGTTACAGCTACGTTATCTTTGCCTTTAGGAACTGCCTTTGATGTAGTAACTTCCTTTCGCAACTTCTTAGCATCTTGTGATACATTATTTCCATGTGCCTGTTGAGGAAAGGCTTGTTAGTTTATCATGTTAACACTTCTTTATTGTTTAAATGGAAAATGTGTGACAGATAAAAAAAACAAATACATAACTTGCATAAAAGAGGAAAAACTGCTTCCCAGAGTAAGGTGTTACAATATTCATCAGCATTATCTATTTGTTTTATATTTAAATTTAGTTTGTGAACAATATACACAGCATTATCATAAGAATTTCTAGGCCTTTAGTCTACAATTGTTTCCTCACTTTCAAAAAACTTTCACAGACAGTACTTCCATAATTCACATAAACTACTTATAATTTGTTTATTGAAGAAAAGTGTTTGGTTATGTGACATGCATCACTTCAGGTTAAATTTTATCATGAACAAATTGCAAACTGAAACTTGAGAGATCACACACTGTTATCAATCTTTATTTGAATTTAGTAAAGGCTTGAATGCAAGTGAAGAAAGCTACACTTATTCTACATTTTCTGGAAGTATACGAGACCTTTAAGTAAGAATAAATTATTTTTCACAAATTATTGTTTAAATATCTGAAAGCTCAAATTCCTGTAGTGGTATGAAACTCTGCAACTTCACAGTTGCTTCCAAATTAAACTAAATTAAAGAATGTCATTTATATTAGAAACAAATTCTATATTTGTGCTACATGTTCTACATCCTTGGCTTGGGCCTATGAAGTATTCATGGAATGAAAATAAATTAAGTTCAATTCAATTCTATTATATTCACATCAGGCAAAAAATACTCACATTTGTAATATCTCCGAATGCGGGTCGTTTAAGATTCTTATCTTTAGGTGGAGAACCTTCGGCTTTTCTCTTTAATAGCTCCCTCCTTTTTTCATTTTTACCTGCATTTGCAGCATTCTGACTTCGGGTAATAACTCCTTTCTTCAGCACCACTGCAGTGATATGATCGTTTATTTTCTGAGCCCACATATCTGAAATTACAGTCTATATTAAAGGAACAAATTCATGTGACAGTACTGACATGTGGATAAGCCATCGTTCCACTCAAGAAAACCGTTAGCACCTGCAGTTTAAATGCCCCAACTTCTAAATTTCTATTAAAGATTCCGAAGAAAATGGAAACTAAAAATGAAATGTAGTGTGTTGTGATACTCACTTTATATTTAGTAAAAGCTCAACAGTTGGTTAAGAAATTTAGTCAAGTTTCCTTTGCAATCTTTCCCGTACCTGTAATATACTAACTACGAATTATGCCTTGCACAAACTGTAACGTTTTTTCGAATTTCAACACCAGGCTGTAATAACCTGTGTGTGTGCGTGTGTAACGATATCTGAATTCTTATTGGTTAAGACATTCTTCCAATGAAGGGCGATAAAAGTGACTAACCGTTAAGGACCCCTGACAAATTCGAAACGTAATAAACAGTAATAGTTTTTGAGTGAAATATTATTTTTTTATGTTTAAATAAATGTCTTAAATAATCAATTATATAAGAAGCAAAATGTTACTTCTACTAAAAAAAATGAGATTTTTATTAATCAGCTGTTCCCCAGCGCGGTCAGCTGATTGAGGGGAGCGGAGAGATGAATTTGTAGTTCCAAAAATCGAATCAGGTTGAATGTAAAGAAGAAATGAGGGATGAAACATTTTCTGTTAAATATATATCAGTACATAATTGCTTCTTGCACTTTTCAGAGAGGTGGCTCGAAAAGCTTAAGGGTACAGATGCTCTGGTGAGTTTCTAATTTGGAATTGCAAATTTACGATTTCATCGCAACTCCAGGTTACGAACTTGATTTCTAATGACAAGCAAAGTGTCACAAAAGATACGGGCCTACTGATGCAATTACATAGTTGGAGTGAAACTGTATTTTTTATACTGTGCTTTATTTTATGTTATTAGAGATAAAGGCAGTCAGCTTGTTAGGCATCACCTAAGTATAACAAACTTCATCTTAACCTATAAGCGAATTGGGTTAAGTAATCATTAACATTTTTCTGTAATCTAAAAGTATGGTAACCATCCACGTAGTTTTAATTTTTGTTACATGCTCATACATTCTAGTTTCTCTTTCCATTAAAATGTAGGACACTGGAAATCATAACTTTAGCTTCACATGTATACTTATACCTTGGTGAATTATATTTCATTAAATTTAACATATTTATCAGTTCGAGTATGAAATGCCTTATGTTCCTTGGAATTACAAGCCAAGATAATACAAGTACAAATACAACATAATTGCAGAATATTTTCAAAGAGCAGAATTCATATTAGGTTTATGTCAGAACTGAACTAACGTTATTTTTCTCAACTTTAAGAATTTGTTTTGAAACTGTTAATACATTTGTATGTAAAATAGTAACCGGTAATGGAATGCCATCATTTGGATGATCTATCTTGTCCTCATGTACACTGAAGCTTATTTACTTGCAAATTAACAAATACAAAAATTATGTTATGTACAGAGGCAAATGAGAATCATTTGGTATGTATGGTACATCTGATATTTTAATATGTTTAGTTGGAAACATTATTATATTAAAGTAGCAGAATAATATTGTAATGGAATGACAGTCTGATTTTGGTAGTGTTTCAGTACACAACAAAATCATTCTGCTTTTGTGATAGGATCACAGAAGCAGTGTGTTAATTAAATTGGATTTATGGGTTTTACATGTTTTGGTTATAATATTACATAGTTTTTTCATATGACTCTATTGAAGACAATCTTTTAAAGAGCCCCATAGTAATATGTTCTTATTATTAATGTAATATATGATGTGGAAACTGTTTGCATTATAATGTTACTTCAGTGCTATTAATGTTATAAAGGTAACTCATTAAAATAAAAACTAGCATCTCAGTTACAAAACTTTCTAATGTTTTTAAAAGTTGTATGTCTCCAGGTTAAACTTAATTCCTTGTTTATTTTCTGCAGGCATGTGTACTAAAACAGGAGTATGGGTCAAAGAAGTGTGGATATTTCTCTTGGAGCTCAGAATCTCATAGCTCCAGTAATAATAATAATAATGATAATATTGTTGGTATAAGTGCTACTTATGCTCAGAAGCTGGGGTTAAAGGATGGAGAAAAGGTAACAGTTTCACTTTGCTCCAGCATTTCTCCAGTTAGCAGAGTAAATGTAACTCCTGTAACAGCAGATGATTGGGAAATCTTGGTAAGTTCATGACTGGGAATGATTACAGTTTCAGCTTAGTATATTTGTTTATGTAAGAAAAGACAGGCATATGAAAATGTATGGTTAGTAAGGAGCCTACTGAATTTCTTCTGTAAGGCAAGATATTTATGTAAGACTTGAGGTTCTCACAGCGGTGAGTATGAAGATTTCTGTCTTCTTATGTTTGTTGAAAATTTGTAATTTTAAAATCACCAGTTTCTTTAAGCTCAACCTTTGTTATTTTGGACATTGTCCATCATCTTTGTTATTTGTTAAAGAAAACAATGTTCTACAGACTGGATGTGTCTCCATCATCAGGTGAAGGTTAAAGAGTTGTGGGTCTCTGAGACAGACCTAGTCTCCCTCCAGTGATGGAGACAGATAATGAAGATGATAGATACAGTTAAAAATAACAAAAATCAAGCTTATTCCAGCACACCATTATCAGGACCCTTTAGACTCATCTGTTTCTTGCTTTAGGAAATGAATAGCAGTCTCGTTCAGTCATCAGTGCTGGATCAAGTGAGAGTCGTGTGGTCTAAGCAGATTCTTGTGATATGGATCTCCAGATGTCTGCATCTGTCACTGCATGTTGGTAAGAGTTACTTTGTTTCTTGTTATCATCAGAATTACTAAGAAATTAATAATGAATTTTCACACACAATAATTGACACCAGTATTATCTGTGCAGGCTTCTGCAGAGCTGTGAAGTGATCAGTAATGGATGAATTTTGAACTGTAATGTTTCATTCTTCAGATAATAAACGCAGACTTGTCACTTTATGAAATCAACTTTTATTTATAAGAGACTGAAATGTGTTCATTTGAGTGTCTTGGCATGGCATAAATCTGTTTTGAAGCTGTTCTTGTCACGATGATTGTGAATTATTGCAGAGATGAACAGTCTGCTGTATTCATGTTCATCTTAGTTTCCAGCCCATATATTCAGTAGCACAGAGTTACTACATAGTATAGTAGCCAGTTTCTCTTGTGTTTTGTGTAAATCTGTTGTTCTAGCAGAGTGGGTACAAAATGGAAGAGGCTTTAAATTAAACATGATAAATTATCCCAGAAAATATTTAAAGTGTTCAGTTTCAATAAAAGCTTTTTTACCCACTGCTTTTTTCTTGCACTGTACTCTACTGCACTGCTACTAAGTGATGACTTCCAGATGTGGAGGGTGGTTGCAGAAGTGTTAGCCTTGAAAGCACTCGCTTTTAAATCCCAGTATCCCCTGCTGACCTGATTTAAATCTCACAGTTACACTGTGATGTGCGTGTTTCAATAACACTATGAGAGATTCGCAATTAACAATGCTTTTCTTATGTTTTTCATTAAGCTCAAGGCCCTTTCAGCCTTCACTGAAGTAAACATAATAGTTTTAATTATTTTCTGTGGAATTTCTTGTTTTGAAATAATGTGATGGCTCTGTAAGTGTCTGATTGGATTAATATAGAAGAAAAGGTTTTCATATGTCTTTTTAAAATCTTTCATTAGATTAACTCTTCCTCTGATTAAGTGACCTACTTTTACTGTTGTTAAATCTCTAGTTTTTAGTCTTGTAATGCTAATGACGAAAGGGATGGTTCTACAATATCAGTGTTTTGTGTTTTGCAGTTATGTGCATTGATCTTAAATGTGGGAAAGAGAATAATTCACTTGGTAAGACTGTTACAGAGAACACACAAAGCAACTACTGTAATATAGTGGTCATTGGTCAAGTATGTGTACAGTTTCTTGACCATACATGCAACATACTGCATTGCAGATACTATGTGCTGTAGCAAGTGATGGCAAGCAGTCATACTAGGTTTAGATCAGCCACATGATTATCTGAACATTTTTTTCCTCAAAATGTGTGGTATGCTACAATTTAAGAACTGTAACAATAATCATTTACCCACATGTACAGTAATGAGCAGTTTTCATTTTCCTGACATTTCACACACTTTGAGTACTCATAACTATTCTGATTATGACACTTTTTAATGGAATTTTGTTATTTATAATGTTTTGATTTATTGTCTCCTTCAGTCTGTGCAATTCTGCCTGGGACACTCTGTATAGTTCTGTTTTATTTCTGTGTGTAATCCATTTTTTATCTCCTGATCTATTTACTATTTCATATCAATTGTTGGTTGTGGTTAAACTGTGGAATTTGTTAGAAATATGAATGGTTGAATTCAGATGGGTTTCATTCACTTTATCAACTACAGAAAAAAACTGATCCTTTTGTCTTCAACATGCAGTAGTGATAATGTATGTGCATTAAGTTTTTATGCATGGATGCTTGCTGGAGGATTATTATTATTATAACAATTATTTTTTGTTAATGAATGAGCAACAACTGTAGCATTTCTCCATTCTGAAGATGGACATAGTTTAACACAGATAAAATATGCAAATATTATAAAATCAAAGTCTGAATACTGCACCTCCTACTGTTTGGCCTCTTAATAGCAAAAAGTGACTTTTTTCAAGATGTCTGTTTTCTGGGCTGTTACACCATGTAGTCAGGTAGATATTGATGGATGTTACAGAGGAGTTTATAGCTTTTATCATCAGGTGATGATGATGGAGGCAATAAAATCCTCTGAAATGTTTCCATGGTGCAACATCCCAGAAGGCAGCCATCTTCCTACTTGTTACTTGAGAACCTGAAATCTCATGATCAGTTTCTTGTTTTTGGGTGTGGAGCCATGGAGTTCTGCAGTTACCTCAATGTTTTCTAACAACAATCTCAATACAGAGCCATTTATTCTAATTAATCATTAAATTCAAAAACCTAATTTATTATTGGAAGATTTAGTGTTGAGTGGAACTCAAAATTTTACATCTGCTTGGCTGTCAGAAGATGGCTGTCTGTATGTGACTGCAAGCTTATCTATTGTGGGAGGGTAAAAAAACGTTTATGGTAAAGATTTCCTGTATCCAAAATGCAGCCATAGTGATGATGTTATGATCATGCAGATTTGTCATATGTTTTTAAGCTTATTGCATGTGGTGCCACTTTCCAGGTGGACGTGAGAAAAAATATACTAGCAGTCTATTTTTCATCATACTTAAATGTGTAGTATTTACTTGAATAAATATAATGAACTACCCTACACTCATCCTTCAGTCTATAATAAATTGTGTAATTCAAAAATTTGCTGCTCAGAAGGAGAATGAAAAATTCTGTTCTTCTAGAGGAACATAATACAGTAAATATTTATAGTGACGAGTCCTGCTTGCAGATAACTTATAATTTCCATAGAAACATGGCCCACGCACCACCACTATTCATATTTGTTGGTATGTAGAAGAATCAGTTCACTAAAACACATTCATTATGTGTCTAAATTTATCAATGTAATAATATATATTATTGTTCTAATTTAATTTTTCCTTTTAGGCTTTTACATTTTTTAAACCACTTCTGCAGTTTATAAAATGTTAACAGGTTCTACAGAACTGGTGCAAAATTTCTAGGTGACACCACTGTAATATACCTAATATACCGTTCAGTTCCATGAAAGCAGAACTTTTTACCATTCGAGTGACTTTTCAGGAAGATCTCTACATGATGGAGTTAATACACATTAAAAAGTGGTGTTTGGTGGTCCAGCCAGTACAACACTTCATAATAATTTTGAGTTCTTCTTCAGTGTAGAGGGCAATGATTAAAACTTACATGCAGTTAAACAGATTCTTGACTCTTTTAGTGATGTCACTTGTTTACAGATGGTTTTGATTCAACTTCTGCTGCTGGCCTTCTGGAGCCCTTGTCAGATGTAGTGGTTACACCACCGGGGACTAACACATCAGTTGAACACACAGACCTGCAAACAGATCTTTTGAGACAAAAGCTACAGAAATGTGATGACCAAATTGAAAATTTGAAAACAAGTCAGTCTCTTGTGTCTGTGATTTGGAATGCTTTAAGGAGCTACATGTCAGACAGTAGTGCCAACAAAGAAGATATGCTGGTAAAGTGTCTATGCAGGACGGAAGCAGAGCATCAGACCATTGCTGTATTGAAGAAGTATAATGACAATCCTCTTCCTGTGGTTTACCGAGTTCATCCTTTACATCTTCCGTCATCAAAACTTGAAAGAAAAAGTGAAGATAATTTGTTATTACATCCTTATAATGTGTTTGTCAGAAGATGTTGTATGCCAAGTGTGGATACTGATTATGTAAATAGTAGAAAAGGTGTATTAACTTGTAAGTTGATCAGAGTGTCTGACCCTTCAGGCTTTAAAGCCTCTCGTAGTAAACATGGGAGTAAAAATGATGAATCTCATATGCACGAGAATTCCATGGTATCTTCATTAGGAACTGTTTCTGCAAGTGTTCATGTGCTGTTGTATGTTATTGAGGATATTTACATGAGCCTCTCTGACAGTTTTAAAGAATATCTGGATAAAGTGACAGTAAATAAAGAAATTGGACATGACAGCTTATTGGTGTCTGCTGTTACAAGATCAGTTTTGGGTGTGGAGATTGGTGAAAGAGTGAATTTGGAAGTAGTTGACAGTGCAGCAATGCCTCTTCTCTCTGAAATACAAATTACTCCACTGGGGAATTGGGTATGTGTGTGACTGATGAATCACTTTATTTTAAATCATTTTATTTGACCTATTAAAACCCAAATTCAAATTTATTTGAGACTTAATCCTTTGGGTTCATTGTTAAGGTGGTCTTGACAGTAAATTTTATTCCATTAGATCTAATGTCAAGTTCGAGTTGACACACATTTTCAATGATTTTTTCTCTTATGTGAAAACTGCTGCTATCAGCCTGTGAGCAGTCTGATGATTCTGTTTTAAATTTGTGGTATGCATTTTTTATTAATATTATTTTTGTTTTAATGTACTTGTTGAATCCTGATGATGGACAGAGCTCAACAAATCTTCAGTGAGGAGTACAGTATTTTCTGGAGGTCTATTTTGAGCTTCTTCTTATTATGAATGAAATATTTCTTGATTTGCAATTGCTAGAACTGATTTTGTCTTGCAGACCTGTTTCAGCTTATGGTGAAACCAAAAGCCTTCCAGTTAAAACTACTTAAAACTACTTATTGATCTTCAGAAAAATATAACTCATAAGTATCAAATTGCATGAAATCTTGTTTATTCAGAGTGATATAATTATATATAGACAGATGAATATGGTGAAGCTAAAAGGTGTGTTAATATAAAGAACACAGTTTATGCTATTGACATGTTGCTCATATTATGCATCTGATGTCTCTTCTAGGAAAATAGTACCAAAGAATTAGAAACCTTATGTAGGTCTTACATAGCTGAACAAGTGAAAACACATTGTCTGCTCATCAATTCTGAATCATTTCTGCCTCTACAAGCAACTTCATCTAGTACAACCCATGTCTTAGTCAGCCTGTTACCTGCTGGGGTAGAATATGTTATTCTGTATCCAGACATTGTCAGAAAGTGCAAGTTCAGAGTGAAGGAAAACACTTCACATTTGATATATCCAAGTGCTGATAAAGAGTTGGGTAATAATGATGCCCACAGTGTTCAATTTGGGTTAGTATATATTTCTGTTGTAAGTGATAATATGAGGCATGTATCAATTCAGTTTACTCTGAGAAATGAAACATCTCTTCAAGTGTAGATTCTTGTATACCCTCATACTGCTTCTATTAATTTGTGAATGAGGAAGGAATGTACAGGATGTTT
Organism: Zootermopsis nevadensis; assembly: GCF_000696155.1. The sequence goes on from NW_019060243.1 coordinate 509,192, forward strand.
TCTTTTAAAATTTTATAACTTTGTTGCCTTAAAAATGTTACACAGTTTTGGATTTACCTATGCGTGCTTCACATTTTAATATTTTAAAACATAAAAATGCTTGTTTCTTAAATGGTGAAAGAGTTCATGAAAATTTCAGTGAGACAGCTAAACAGAGAATAAGTTTAGTGTGAGATTCTGTGTGTTTGACTATCATGAAAGTCATATAAATCTTTTTGTTAAAATAGGAGTTTCTGAATATTTCTGTATTAAGCTGTAGTTATATTACTGCCAGTTTAATACATTTTACATCTAGTTGATGCAATCAATCTATTTTGTAATTATTTTAGTGTTATTTTATGTCCCTTATTTAGTAACAACTTCCAGAAACTTGTATCTGAAGGAATAACAACCTTGGAAATGAGTTTGCATCTTACACCTCTTGTTACAAAACTTTTACCATTCAGGACAAACTTGACATCAGATAATATCCTTATTGTTGGTAAGTCCTAAGATTTTATTACTGTAACAGTGTAATTATTACATTATAGAAGATTTTTGTTAGAATTTCTTTAAGACAGCGTATTGTATATGCTGAGGTGGCAATGTAAAATACCTGGGGAATTTGAATGTCGTTCACTGACGTATTAATATGTGATAATGTAAGATGATTTAACAGATGTAACTAAACGAGAGTGCCCAGTGTGAAATAGGTAAGAGGAAGCTAGCAAAAGGTTACCATCATAAGCCTTGGAAGCTTTCATTTTTAGGCTGAGAGTAATAGTGACCTGTTCAAAATGGAATGCCACAGGACCAAGAAAATTTTCTGTTTTGCTCAGTGTTCCAGTTTATAAAGGTTTTTTATGCACCACAGACAAGTGAGTACACTTTACTTATCCACAGTGTATATCAGCATTTCTTACAGAATTAATTAAAGTATAACAAAGAAAATTTTGCTTCTAAATACATCACCATTTATTATTGGTGCAGTCAAATCAGAATATGAGATGGGCAGGGTATATGGAATGTATGGGAAGATAATAAACACATAACAGTTATGGTTTGAAAAATATGAATAGAGACCTAGTAATAAATGGGAAGATGATATTAAGGTGAATCTTAAAGAAACAGTATGAGGGGTGTGTGTTGGAATCAACTGGATCATGATAGGTACCAGCGCTGGTCTGTTGTGAATCTTTTGGTTCTTAAGATGAGACATTGACCAGCTGAGTGAATATTGGCTTCTCAAGAGGGACTCAGTTTCATGGAGTAAGTTACTGAAATATAATTGTGAAGTTGTAACTGTTTGTAAGCATTCATGTATTAATCCATTCACACATACAGTTATTATACTTGCATGATGGGAACATACATGAACTTTAAAAATTTGTAATTGCTAGAAAAAGAAGCACATGTGTATATGTAATGGATATACTAAATTTGTGTGTGGAATGTGAGTCAATTGCTTGATCATTGACTGTTAAAGATGTACTCTTTCATCAGTGAATCAATTCATAGAAATTTATTTATTATGATATATGATAATTTATATCTTGATTTTCTCAGAGTTTGAAAATTGGTACAAATCTTATAAATGTTGATTGTTCTGCAGGACCTGCTGGCTCAGGGAAAACAACTCTTGCCAGAACAATATGCAAAGAACTGGGAAAACCTCCGTACTTTGTACATTCTATTGAAATACAGTGTAAACACTTGAAAGGTATGTTGCATGTTTTGTTTAGATAGATCTGTTGTGACCTAGGTCCAGATATCTTCCTGAACACCTTGTTTTCAAACACTTGTAATTTACATTCTTCATCCAAGGTAAGAGACCATGTTTTTCTCAACCTTACAAGACAATGGATAATATGATAAACAAATTAAAATTATATTTAGTTACTGCACATTGAATGTTTATTGTTATTGTTTTGCTTATTACATAATGATAATTCATGACAAGAAGAAATGTGTGTATTGTTTGTAATAAAAATCTCACTGAGAAAATTATCCTTATACGCTTACTTTTAAAATGATTAATAAGAAAAAGGGCATCAAGATATCGCCTGGTGAACATATTGTAAGTAACTTGGAGTTTAAGTTTATTTTTTCAAATAGCAGGATAATATATTATTATGATAGGTTTGAAGTTTCATGAAGCTGGTTTCTTGTCATTTATCTAAGTCAATAATATGTTATTTCACAAAGAATTTGTTTGTTTCTCTGAAATGTTGGCATCTGAATACAAGTTAACATGGCATTATACCCTATAAGACCAACATTGACATCTTCACTGCTGTGGGATCCTTCAAATCTTATATGTTTGTTAAACTTCAGTATTGATTCTCAGTCTTCTCACAACAGTTTACAATAGGTAACTTTTCCCTTGGGTTCATCATTTATCTCATGAAATAAATAACACACTTAAGGGGAAAGTTATTTATTGTAAATTGTTGTGTGAAGCCTGAGAATCAATATTGAAGTCTTTTGGATCCACAACATGACAGTGAAATACAATCTGATGTTTGTGTTGTGTTAGTGAGTTGAAAACTAAAAACGTTTGTGGTTAATGACATCATTGATATAGTGATCATGAAATTAAATGCAAAAGATGTTAAAGCAGAACAACATTTTGAAGCTTTCTGTCTTCTGGGTTATTGCGCTGTGTAGTCCGTCATCAGGGTGTTGAATATTCATCACTCTGATGACAGAGGCAGTATGACCTCTGAAACGTTGGTAACCATCGACCAGACTACACAGCGCAACAACCCAGAAGACAGAATCTTCATACTCACCGCTGTGAAAACCTCAAATCTTACACAGAACAACATTTTATTTATAACCTTTATAATTCCTGCCAGGTAAGAAAATGGAAACATTACAGAAGCTTATGTCTCAGTGGTTGTGTGAATGCACTTACTGCCATCCAGCAATTCTCATGTTAGATGACCTGGATTCAATTGCTGGTACAGGAAGTTCAGCTCCAGGACAATTAATGTCTGAAGAAAGTAACTACTACACTAGGTAATATTATATTCAGTCCAGTTTCCTTTACCATAATGCCCGTTTCATCTGTGGTCATCTGGGTTGTAAGATACCTTGTAGTTTTGCAGATTGTTATCTATGTTTCAAAGTAATCTGTCATCTCCATCATCAGTGTAAAGGTTTTAATTGAAGATGTAGTCAATGGGATCCTTACAACACTGGTAACAACTTAAATGGCATCATAAACCAAAAGACCATATTCAGAATTTTCACTGCCATGAAAACCTCAGATTTGATAGATGATGACCAACCTAGAAGCAATGGTAAAACATGAAAAATTATCAGCTTGCAGATTCCCACAAAATATTTTGAATAGGTGGAAGAATTACTTTTGCCAGCTGTGCATGGGGATAATGATGTGAGGCAGACTGAAGTACATACAGTTGGGTCATTAGTACCTGAGGTTCAGATTTCTGTTGAAAAGTTATAAATATCAGGCGCTGATCAAGTTCTGGCAGAACTGATTGAGGCAAGCGGCAATACATTATGTTCTGAGATCCACAAGCTTATTAACTGTATTTGGAATAAGGAAGAATTGCCGGAGAAGTAGAAGAATTCAATTACTGTAGCTATGATGTGAAGGGTTGCAAAACTGATTAGTTATTGTTGAGGAATATTGCTGCTACCACCTATATATACAAATTTTATGCAGCATTCTTCTGTCAACATTGTCATATGTAGACAAAAGTACTTAGTCCGGATTTTGACATAATTGATCAATCTGCATCCTTCAGGTACTGAAGAGAAAATGGGAATATAATTGGAGACTGTACACCAGCTATGTGTGGTCTTCACAGTAGCCTGTGATTCAGTTAGGAGGGAAGTATTGTATAACATTGAATTCAGTTTTAGTAATGCTACTAGTTAGGCTAAATAAAACATGTTTAAATGAAATCTATAGTAAAATCCATATATGTAAACATTTATCTGATGCTTTTTCTGTTATGCTTTATCTCTTTTGCTTTTCAGTTTTGCTTTAGATTCTTTCTTTCCTGATGGCATATTCTAAAGTTTAGAATATGCCATCAGGAAAGAACAAGAAAACAAAGAGGGATTGGAAATTAATGGGACACAACTTGTGGTCTATGTTGATGGTATTAATATACTGGTTGAAAACAAATATAAAGTGAAACACTGAAGCTATGTTAGATGCTAGTAAGGAAGGTTGTGTAGCAATTAACGCAGAGAAAACTAAGTGCATTTTAATGTCTTGTCACCAGACTACAGGACAGTATTATTATATAAAGGAAGCTAATAAATTATTTGAAAATGTGGCAAAGTTAACATTTTTGAATGATGTTAAATCAAAACACCATTCATTAAGGAATTAAGAACAGACTAATTGTGGGGAATGATTGGTGCCGTTCAATTTGGATTTTTTGTCTTCCTGTCTGCTGTATGAAAACATAAACATTAAAATATACAGAACTGTAATTCTACCATTTGTTATGCATTCTTTGCATGAAGTGCATAGGGGAATGCATTGTGGTCTGTTCTAGTCTGTCCAGTTAATTCTACTTGAGATACAATGGTCAGATTAATGAAATATCCTGTGAGTGATAATAAAATGATAGAGGAATGAAGAAATTCCTGAGGTTGACATTGAGGTGCTGCATCCTGGTGGTGAAAGTGAAAATTTCAAGGTTTAAATGTATTTATTTGTAGTGATTACCATTGGCAATTATTGTTATGTGTTCTATGAATGTTTGCTGTGGTTACTGTGATAATTGCGGTTTGTATGTGGGAATTTGCTGAAATGTTTGTGTATGTTAATATTGTTTTTGTTGGAGCAGGTTATGTTAGGTCAGGTTAAGACATGAAGTAGGATTTTAGTTTCTCATGGTGGTGAGTCTGAAGATGGTTATCTTCTGGGTTGTAGTGCCATGTAGTCTGGGTAGAAGTTTACCAATGTTTCATAGGTCCTTGCTGTTGTATCTGAAAATGGGACAGGTTTGCAGGGCAAATGAATCCCTTGGGAAGTAAGTTGGTGTGTCCATTAGTTTGTTCCTGTTAACTTTGTCAAATGCTTTTTTAAAGTCTATAAAGGACAAGCAAGTTTCATTATTGAACTCTGTGTTTTTCAATAAGTTTTAGTGAAATTTAGCCGCCACAGTATGATCACTCTTTGCAAAATCCATTGTGCTCTTCCCCAATCAGACTTTGATAGAATTTTGTTAGTTTATTCTTTGTAATACTTGTGTAAATTTTATAACCAGCATTCAGGGAACTAATTCCTCTATAGTGTCCATGACTTTTTATATTACCTTTTTTATGGAGTGGTACCATGACTGCTTTTTGCCAACATTTTGAGGACATACTATAGTTCCATATATTGTTTATAAGTTTGAGAAATTAGGTAGTAAATAATTTTCCAGCATATTTAAAGATATCTCCATTCAATCCATCTTCTCCAGGGGCTTTATGATTTTTTATTCTTGTTAGGACTGAATTTAATTCTACTTCACCAGATATCAGGGTGATGAAACCAAGGATTGTGACATGGGCAGGGCATGTAGCTTGTATGTTTGGAGATGAGAAGAGCACACAAAATTTTAATTGGAGAAACTGAAGAGATGACACAACTTTGAAGACCCAGGCAGACATAGGTGGGTGGAAATATTAAAATGGGTCTTTGGGTAAGGATGGAATTTATATATCTCAAGTTAAGGACCAATGCTCTTGTTAACATGGTAATGAACCACCAGGTTCCATAAAATGCAGGAATTTCTTGACTAGCTGCTAGCTTCTCAGGTATTCTGCCCCATGGTGTTGGGGGGGGGGGGAAATTATTATGATACACATGAGTCCACACCACACATTCAACTTTGAATTATCATGGTGATGTGACAGTTTTTTAAACTCCAAATTCTGCGCCTGTGACAGCTTACTGCAATGGTGTTGTTCCGTGAATGCACACTGCATTGCATTGCTTGGCATGACAATACTTTGTGTGCTTAAACATTCAGTGTTGCTGTCTGTGATGTTCTATTTCCTTTGGGTCAATTAGAATGTTCTTTAAACACCAAAGTTCTTTCTAGGGTGCTATATATATTTGCTTTTGGTTTGATGATTATTGCAGCTGGACACACAAAATTGGAGGTTATAAACAAGTCTGCAAATTTTGCAGGAAGCTTTCCTTTATTTGTTATGGCAAATAAATCACATGATTGCATGAACTTTATTTTCCAGCTCCTTTGTTCAATTCTCATTTTGTTACATTGCAGAGTTGGTGAAAAGCTAAGTGAACTTCTAGAAGAGTTCCAGTTCTCAAATTCTGTATCAGTCATAGCTACAGCCCCATCTGTTTTGAAAATAAACTCCTCCTTGTTAGTGCCACGTGGTCAACACATCTTCAAAACTGTGTTGGAAATTCCAGAGTTGAATAAGGTCAATTATTATATTATTTTATTTAATGCCAATCTCTATTTATCAGAGCTCATGTGAATTTTGCCCAGCATGAAGAAATGAGATTGTTGCACTTGTCAACATGTTCTCATTTTAACATAATATTAGAATAAAAATAACAAGTTTAAATTGGTTTGAGGCTTTTTTCTGTACTGTGAAAGGAAGGACAGATTTATGGTGTTACCATGTCAGTATGTTGTTCCACATATCTGTCCTCCCTAATAAATGTGAACCAATTGATGGATTTTATTCAGACTTGGAATGAAAATCATGCCACTAGAGGCCATTACATTGTTGTGCCTTTGAATTTCTGTGTGAAATAATATGTCAGGTGTGCAAAATCTGTACTTGGCATTTGGTTTGATTGTAATATAATGAACCGGGTTTGCTATTCATGTGAAATTTTGTGCTAAGATAGATCACAAATTGTCTATGAAACACATTTTATAGATTTACAATAACAAATACAGATACAACAAAATTCAGACAAATTTCAAATGGTTGGAATCTGCACTAGAAGAAAGTATGTGCAGAAATGAATCACTATTTTGTATAATTATTAATTTATATAGTCTTGCCGTATAAATTGAAGTATTTGAAGAAAGTTCTTTCCAGAACGTATTGTTTGTATTGTAATAGTGCATAAGAAATAAATTATCAGAATTATTGTTGTAGTTCTTTACAAATTTGTATTTATATGCTTGCAGGGTGACAGGGCAGACATTTTGAATAACATAATTTCACAACGGAGTAATGTGACTGCTAATGGTGCTGTTCCACTGGACTGGAGCTCAATAACTTGCAGATCAGAAGGCTATGTTGTACAGGACTTGGTGGATCTAGCTGACAAGGCCATTTTTGAATCTTACAAGAGAACAGGTATCTAATTAAGTAACTCAGTGGAACATAGTTTTTGAGAAGATGATAGTTGTTTAGCTGGTTAAGACATTCTGTAACATTTTGTGACATGCTGATGTTTTTATGATGAGAAATTTTTGCCTCCTATCCAACACTCAAATATGTCTTGTCATATGTGACTGCTTATTCAGTATTTGCACAGCTACCTTCCATATCTGGAGGCCTTCTGCACCTGCAGCCTGAGGGTATTCCATGCTTTAGTGACCTATGTAACATGTATCAGTGATGCTGTAATGAAGTTGCTGTAATAGATTGATTCCTCTGAGGATATCACTTATGAATGAACAAATTTTGTCTGACCTTTTTGACTAATTTGTAAATGGTCATTTGTGCAATAGATACAGTTCTATAATAATATTTCATTGATATAACTAATTAAGTATAAAAATAACTACACAATTGCAGAACTGTAATGATTTAATTATTTAGACTATTTCATATATGACACATGGCATTGTATGAATGTGTGCTGTGTGGTGAAAATTATGTAATAAATTTAGGAAGGATGTACCCTTGGAAATTATGTAAAGATATGGAGTTTCCCTTAAATTCTTCCTTGTTAGTTATGTCATTAGGCTGTGCACTAGCTAGTAATCATCCTGTTGATAACATTTAGACTTGTACAACATTTTTCCTCTCACATTTCAGTACAACGTCCTTACATTTAAAATTAAAATATATAAACATTTGACCCGCATAAAGTGGAAATGCCTTTGGAAGAAGACGACCATGACTGTTATGATAAGCCTAAACTATATTAATATGTATTTACATAGCATCCATTGTCCATAAATCCTGGGACCTAAGGCTTTTCTGATGTAATGATTTTCTGAGTTCTGGATCCTTATGCAGAGGAATTTTAATACAGATAAAATAAATAATAAAAAATGTGCAGAAGCCCACAACTTGTGCCGCCCACTGACAAAGCAAGTACATACAAGGAAACTACCCTCGACTAGTGTTAAAAAGACTATTGATGGAGGTGCTGCTTGCACATGTTGATTAGTTGAAGAACCACAAAGCACTAGTTTTAAACATGACAAGTGTAGCAATATGCCACCTTAAAAAGTGACTAGGAACAAATATAGACTTTAGGTCCTTCTGGATTTTGGGATGCTGGATACAGAGTCTGACTGTGTATGGATATGTGTTTATGAATACACAGTGAAACCTCGATGCATCGTTTTCGGCGGGGGTGGGAAATAAAAACGATAGAAGCGGGAAAATGTAACATTATTTTATATGGGATGTATTCGGGACCGAACAAAACGGACGATGCATCCGGGAAAACGATAGTTCCGGGAACGATGGATAGAGGTTTCACTGTATACACTGAACATCATGGCCAAGTGGTTAGCACTCCTTCATATTTTGGTGGTCTTGATTTGAAATCTGAGCCTAGAGTTTGGTTATCCTGAGAGTTGTGATTTTCCTCAGTCCCTTCATGCAAATGACCGGTTAGTACTTCAAATCAGGACTTCCATATCCTTTTCTATTCATTATTCGTAGGTCATAATTTGACATTTTATAGTCTTTATCCTTTGACTATAATATCCATTAGGAACACCATCAAGCAGATTAGTAATATGAACTGGACACCTACAATGACACAGGGTTTATTAAGAAACTACAATGTAAAGAGATAACTAAACCCAACAAAAGAGTCCAGTGGTCATTAGTGGACATTTTTGGTTTTAATGGGCAAAGTTCGGTAAAACCAAAAATGTCTGCTAATGCCTCATGTCCAGAACAATTTTGACAATACCATATGATGTGTGTTAAATCAAAAAATCTGTTAAATTGAGGTCCATTAAAAGAGGGTTTACTCTGTTTTGAGCTGCAAACAAAGAATGGTTCTGTTTTGTGAGGTGGAATCTTTAGTAGCATGGGAAGAGTTATTTGTTTTAATGCGATATGAATAATAATTTTTTATTCAATAATGTATGCAGTTATTTTGGTTTTGTTTTAAATTTTTTGCTGTAGTTAAATGAACAGGGTGTTGGTTTGTATTGTGCAATGATAAGATTATTGTAGACATATTCTTAGTGGGAATACAGTTCCCAGTTTCTTTAGCTCTTGTACTAGCCATTGGTCACCAAATAACTGATTTTTTCACCATGCTGAATTTTTAAACTTGTAAGCACCCCTCTTTGTAGATCATGCTCATGCCTGCTGCAGTTTTGTAGTTGTCTTCATTATTATTATTTGTAATATTAAACAAATTTTGGAAGAAAATTAATTGAATTAAACATTTTTCTTGTAGTATTTTGTAGTGTTACTCCTACTTGATAAAGCTCCTGATATAAATCAGGTGTTTTATGTGAATGACCTTGTTAATGCTTCTGAGCACCTGCCTTTATTCACTATCAGTGTCAGTATAATATTGCACTTATCTGTTACAGTGTCTACTCAAGAATGTGAACGTGCTTTGACTCTGCAACTAGACAATAATGACTTTGAAGAAGCCTTGAATAAGAGCGTACCTTTATTACAACGAGGACTAGAACTCTTTCATGGTAGTGTCCACTCTTGGGATGATATTGGAGGATTGGCAGAAGTAAAGAAGATCCTTATTGAAGTTTTGCAGTGGCCTTCACAAGTAAATATGAACTTATCAAGTTTGTTTTTTTAAGATTGCAGTTTTGAGACTAAAATTATTGTTATATTTTGAAATGTCTTGGTGATTTTACTCAGATATGTTACTTCTTGTATTAACTACTTCCCTTTTGTCCAGAATTAACTTGGGTTGAATATTTTGCTCTGATTATATTATATCAGGCAAATTGAAATGTAAACCTTTTAAGATAGTAAAAATGTGTTTAAATGAAACCTATAGTAAAGTCTGTATAAACATTTGTTGGATGCATGTTCTATTCATAATGGTTTGAACCAAGGCAGTGTTTTATTACCATTGCTCTTTAGCTTTGCTTTAGAAGGTCCAAGAAATCAAAGAGGGAATGAAACTGAATGGGTCACATCAGGTTCTGGTCAAGAAAGTTGGTTTAGAAGTAAACCTGGGGAAAACAAGTACACGTTTATGTCTCATCACCAGACTGCAGGACAGTCATGTGAAGGTTGTTAATGAATCATTTGACAATACGGAAGAGTAAAAATATTTGTGAATGGTGTTATCAAATTAGAATTGGATTTATGAAGACTAAATTTAGGGAATGAATGCTTGCTACCAGAATATTTTGTCTTCCTATCTGATACCTAAAAACATAAAGATAAAAATGTTCAAAAGTGTAATTTTAGCTGTTGTTTTGTGTTTGTGTGAAACATGGTGTAGTATTGACTTATCGTCATCGTCATCATGTTGCTGCTTGCACTGAATATTATGTTGTGCAAGAGTGATTATCACTCCTGTTGCATATTTGGGAAGTCCTGAGTTAAAGTGTCAGCCCAGAGGCTGGCTGTCCGGAATTTAGTTTTTTGTTTCCCTCAGTCCTTGTAGACAAGTGCTGGGATAGCACCTTACATTAGGCCATGACCTCTTCCTTCCAATTCACCATTTGTGAATCTTCTATTGTTTGATGCTGTATAGTGTGAGCTACTGATATTAACTTATTTACCAGATACCATTATAGGTATGAATCTTAATGTTAATGCAATAATACGAGCAGAAATTTCAATAGTTAGAGCATTTATATAGTGTACTTAATGTTCAAATCAAACTTTGTTAAATGTTTTAAAAAGTGCTTGTTTAGAACTTTATATAACACACAAACTTACAGAACATCTAAAAGTTTACTATACTTATATAGAAACTACTAATTTAATAAGCTAGAGATACAGTGTGCTATATGTCCTCTCCTTCTTGTATTTTACTCTTTTCTGATGGTCTGTTCATCTTCTTTCAAACAAAAGACTATGTATATATATATATATACAAAGGTAGGTCAATGCAGTCAACTTCCTTATTTATGGGTTATATTTTCTTGAAATTGTAATATCTAGCAATTAAGTTACAATAAAACTTCTGTGAGTGTCTTATTGTCCTCTTAGGAACTTTGACCATCTAGGAACAGAGAAAACCTTTTTGATTGATTTACAGTAGGATGAACTGTTATGTAAAGAACTTACATATTACAAATTTTAAATTTTTGGGTCCTGTGAGTTTTGCTAGATGGGGGCTTTGATTCCAAACTTTATGACTGAATGTTTTTATTGATATTGTGTTCTTTGGTTTCAGTATCCTGAAATATTTGAGAATGCTCCACTGCGTATTCAGTCAGGTGTGCTGTTGTATGGAGCCCCAGGTACTGGGAAAACCCTCCTTGCTGGTGCAGTGGCAAAGGAATGTGGCCTCAAATTTATCAGCATTAAGGTGCTCTGTGATGGCTTTCTTTAGTTCAAGACTGTTATTTTTTAAGTAGTATAATAGATTCACAGATGCTACTAGAAGGCTAGGTATGTAGGTATTGTTCATACATATGCAGACAGAGGGACATTGCATACAGTGACAGTCCATTCTGACCTAGAAGGTATCAAATGTAACATGGTGGATTAAAATATGTTGAAAGTGATAGAATATCACAAAATCAGAAGGAAGTTGTGCAGGGTGTTTTAGCTTTGTAGTTTAATATTTACATTTGTAGGCCTTGGTAACAGAATTCCTTTCATTTTTTATTTATGCCTGTACTGAAATTAATATATTTTATAAAATTTGCAAATTATGTTATTTCTACAGACTTGAAACCCAAATTATGGGGAAAATATTTGGAATGTTGAGAATGAATAAAATGGGAAATAGAGAACATTCCTTAACAAGGAAATTTGTAGTTTATACTCTTGCTATTTGAATAGTAACTTTGTGGAAATGAGACAGTTTTTTCCAGAATGTTAGTGGCGAAAGCTTTAAAAGCAACAACTTTGAAGACTAAGGCAGAGATGGGGTGGGATGGATCTTGAAGAAATGGGAGTTTTTATGTTAGTAGTGCTGAACTTTTGAATGTGGCAACAAAGAATCAGTTGTATTATGTTAATCACATTTTGTACAATTGAATAAAATTTTTGGATATTATCCATCGTCTAGTAAATATAAAACGTAAAACGACGTTTCGGAGATGGGACTCTATCTCCGTCTTCAGGTTCCTACACAGTTGGGCCCACTAGATAGAGCTAATCCCTATCTCCGGAGATAGAGTCCCATCTCCGAAACGTCGTTTTACGTTTTATATTTACTAGACGATGGATAATATCCAAAAATTTTATTCAATTGACTCTTCACCATCGTCAAGAAGTTTTAGATTTGATATACATTTTGTACAGTGGACCATTCCAACAGTGTGTCAGTGTCAATGTTTTCTCTCTTACTTTTGCAGCAGATCACCACAGGTAATCTTAATTCCTAAACCATACTAGCTAATTTACCAATGAAGGTGTCCCAGATTTATCTTGTAGCTCAACAACTTGATGTAACAAGGCACAAACCTAGACACCTGGGGCAGTATGCCCTGAGATATTTATATTCATATCTGATTAATTATCATCTTCCTGTGCTTTGAGATTAACCAGGTGTCTAGAGGCAGACAGCCTGTGTGGAGCAGCTTTACATCATGAGCATCCATCATGTGGAAGTTGTACTTTCTTATAAATTAGTTTTCTTTTGAATGCCTATGATGTAGAAAGTAAGCAGATGTGAGAAATCAGTAATCTGTATAATTATTTCCTTTTAGTTAATGTTCGTAGGTAGTTTAAGGTTTGCTATATTGAGGAGTCTGTCCCGGGCATGACGTTAAACTGCGTCCACAGACCGAGTGACCACCGGTGTAAGTGGTCCCCCTCTACCAAGTGCTTCGGAGGGTGGAGGTTCAGGGCACCCTCATGCCCTTGGGGTGAGAAATCACCCCTAAAGGCGGATGAACCCGGATGGGTCAACGGCATAGGATGCGGAAGGAAAGGGGAATCCACCGCATTAAAGATCCTCGGGATTTCCCAAGTATCAGCAGCTCAAGAGCTGCTGCCAACCAATCCTAGGATTGATTACGAAAGAAGAAGATATTGAGGAGTAGCCTGTCATTATACATTTTGTTTTTTGTGTGTATGTGTGATTCTTGTCTCATGTTTGTAGTTAAGTGTTTGTCTTACACCTGTAATGAACAGTAAAACATTACAACTGGCATAAAGACATTTTGTAAACACCACGTGGATTAAGAGGTTTCTTCTTCTCTTTGTGCTTTGTTATAATAGTGTAATTATGTAACATAATGCAATATAATGTAATCTGTTTGTAGGGTCCAGAGCTGCTGTCAAAATATATTGGTGCAAGTGAAGAGGCAGTAAGAAATATATTTCAAAAGTAAGACCATCAAATGAATTTGTACTACCAGAGATGGAAAATTTCTTTGTATCCGGGTACTTGAACATTTTGTCCTTAGAACTGCGGCAATCTCTAACTAAGACGTTTAAAATGTATTAATTTACATGTAATTAATTTTTGTTTTTCTTTAATTTTTTTGGCTGGCAACTAGTCTTTCAAGGAATTCTTCAATTTCTGTACCTTTGGGGTCTGCAACTGTTTTTTAAAGTCTTTGCATTATTACCAACTTATTATCACTATTACTGATTCTTTGCAGCATGTTGTTTGTAAACAAGCAGTCTTCTGGTAATAATCAAAATATTCCCATTAATACTGTCATTAATTCTAACTGCTGGCTGTCACTATGACTAGTTATTTCCAACCAGATCAAAATCACTGTACAATTAATCCCATGTTTAATTGAATCAAGGCACAAGCATGCTACTTACTACTTCCTCTATCTTTGGCATGATTTATTTCAGTTGATAAAGCAAAGCATGTTCGTTGTTGACAGTAATTTAAAAAATTATGAAAACTGTATGTATGTAAGGGCAGGATTGAGGAGGATGTGTTTGTAGCATTGATAAGTTTTCAAATGAAGGTTAGTATAGCGTAAAAGTAGCTGAGAAGGTTGGTGTTATGGTAATGTCATAGACTTTTATTTGCTGGGTACCTGGCTTAAATCTTGGTTGTCTTACTGTTTGTCTTGATCAAAATTGTTATTATTTACCTCAGGATTCACAAATGAATGCTGAATTAGTACAATGAAGTATGTTATGACCATCCCTTTATGCTATTCATTATTATTTTACCATATCATACAATGATAAATACCTGCAGTTGAAGCATTGTAATTAAATAAGCTAAGGATGCAGTGAAAATACATGCATAGAACAGTGTTACATGTAAGTGCTGTATTTTTATAATTTTTAAAGGCATTTTCTTATTTTATTCAGTCTAAAAAAAGTGATCATTACTGAACTTATTTTTAGAAAAGAGGGTACAACAATTTCGTTCTATCCATGGGGTTTAGTTTGATGTGTCTAGTTTCACATTTGTATACATATGGAAAATATTCACATTTACTAGGGGTGTGACTGTAATGGCATGTGAAACCAGTTTTCTTGCTTCCAGGTTACTATTGCAGTATGTTAAGACTTGTTTTTATATTTTATTTTTAATGTTATCTTGTATGTTTTCTGTAGTGGACAAATAGGAAATTTAGTTAGACTTTCATGGTAATTCCCATCCATAAGTCGAAGGTTTGAAAATCTGACCTTGTTTTTGTCAACTGCACTGTTTTTCTGGAATGTAATTCCCATGGTTCATGAGGGATTACTGTGCTATATCAAGGGACAGACTGTCACTTACATCGTTTTGATCCATCAGTAGCTTTGCCTTCTTCTTTCACAATACTTATGTTACCAGGTGTATAGATTAAATGGTGAAATTTCTTATAATGGTTTAATCCTTATTGTTTCAGATCTCAGAGTGCCAAGCCATGTGTCCTCTTCTTTGATGAGTTTGACAGTCTTGCACCAAGGTTAGCTTCAGCTTTATTATATTTACCAAGCCTCAGTGTAAATATGTTTTACAGGTTGTTGTGTATAAGTTTTGTTTCCATGTACAATATCTGCCACTTGAAAAAATCCTCTTAAATAAATGTTTCTTTCAACTTATTTATGTTTTCTGGTTCCACCCGAAGTTTCATGTTATGAGAAGTGTTAATCAGTAGGTCTCTTATGCTCATGCAATTGGTTGCAAACTGCAGCTGTTTGTAAAATGTCTGATTTTAGGTGTTATATTGTGAAGAACACTTTATAGGCCTATGCCTATCTGTCTGTCAGTCAGTGATGGTTTTGCTAGGAGTTAGGCAACTTGCATGACGAGGTAATTGTGTGGGGTCATTGAAACAATGGGATCCAGTTGTTACAGTCCCATTGTCATTGTTCTTATTATTTTTGTTCCTACTGTCATTGCTTTTCATTACATTGTGTTTGTTAGGTTTGACACCCATCCTGTTGATGATGCTATGGTACAGAGCAGATCGTCAAGGCCTCAGGAAATCTGGGACTGTCCCTGAAGGACTTTTCCCCATGGGACTAGGCTGTCCTTATCCAGGATGCTTGCTTTTTTGGGGTCTTGTCACCCCCTCCTGCAGATCCTGCTCCTAGACCTCTGCCCTCTGTTCATTCTGTTTTGTGCTTAGCCCACCAGGACTTTGAAAGTCCATTTTCTGCCCGTACAGGGCTTTGACCATGATGGATTGGACCTTCACTAGTCACCGCAGGCATTTGCCCCTTGGGGCTGCTACACTTTGGTATTTTGCCCTTAGTGACATTGCCTCGGCCTTGCCGTCACTGTTTTGGATACCCCTGGGCCTCTCTTTGCCCTTAGTGACATTACCTCGGCCTTGCCATCACTGTTTTGGATACCCCTGGGCCTCTTGCCATTTCAGATTAGATCGTCAAGGCCTCAGGATCATCTGGACTGTTCCTAAGGGGTTTTGCACCCTGGGACTTTGCTTTGCTCCACGGGCAACCTCTCCTCTGCCTTGGTCATCAGGCCTGAATATCCCTGTGTGTCCACCATCTTGATTGCATCATTAGTGCAAGAACGACTGAAGGTCATTGCTGGGCAACATGTTACACAGCAGTGGCT
This sequence comes from Zootermopsis nevadensis, assembly GCF_000696155.1. The sequence continues at coordinate 525,498 of NW_019060243.1, forward strand.
GTAGATCACCATGTAACAATGACCCATGTGATATGATATGAAGAATGCCTTTTGAAATGTCACTGTACTCCAAAGAGTATGCCCTTCCAATATTGTTGTTATTTTACACCAGGAAACTTGATGTCATGTGAGATTTAGCATTGTTCCTAAGCTACTAACTGTGGAGGAATGAATTTTGGTATAAAGACACTAGAGATCTGCCACTACATTTTCTGTACTGGAAGTTCTGTCTTGTGTTTGTGGATTGAAAGTTCATACAAAGTTGAAAATGGCATTACAGTATATCTGGAATAAGTTGTTTTAACATTGATATCATTTATGAGTGACTCTAACCACTTGGAAGATTCAGTAAAACCTCTCTAAGTTTGACACTTGTGGTTCCATGAAAATGTGTCCAACTTACAGAGGTGTCCAAGATAGAGGGATAGAGAAATATCAGATTGTGGTCTAATGACAATATAATCTATTTACTTACATACACTAACTGCTGTAGGCTCACTTGAATTAAGAATTAACGACAATAGTATTAATAATAATCTTTTGAAGCCCACTCCCATGCATTGCACATTACACCCTAGCCTCAATAACATTTTCTAAAGTTTATTCCACCAATTTTCGCTTCCCCATCGCAAAAAGAAAAATTCCATTTCTGTTAACACAGTCTGAACTCAAATGCAAGCACAGTACTGACGGAGTTAAAACTGTGTCTTCTGCAATACTGTAGTCCAGTAAAGGGTTCAGCAAAAGAATAGTTAAACACTTGCAATGCGTTCCAGTGATGGGTTCAATGTCCATAAGATAATCCTCCAGAGAGGAGGCATTCATCAGTGAGAAATTCAAAATAACAAAATATGTAACTGAAAAAGTTTCCCTGAAAAGCATTGAAGTTAAGTGCATGAACCTGTCGAACTTACAAGAAAAGGGGTGTCCAAGATGTACGGTATTGTGGACATGTAAAATTATAGGATATTCGCCGGTTCCAATTAAAAGTGTCCAATATAGAGGGTTGTCCAGGATATAGGGGTGTCCAACTTGAGGGGTTTTACTGTATCTTATAACATCTTCGTTATGTGCGTACTTTCAGGAATGCAATACCACTTACGTCAGTCCTTTAAACCCGTTCGATAACAACAGATCTGGAGTTGAAAATGTGCATAATAAAAGCAATGATTATGGAACAACACAAATAGACATCTTCAGGTTGTTCCCAAATTCTCTGTAGCCTTTTATGAAATGGTAATATTGATAATTTACAAGATTTGTGACATATTATTTTCAATAATTGGTAACAGTATAGTGCATATTTTAAAACATTGCCTAATTACTTTGATTATTTTTCAAGAAATATTAGTATAACATTGATCATTTAATCAGTATGACAGATCTTTTTTTGTGTAAATGTAGGAGGGGCCATGATAGTACTGGAGTGACAGATCGTGTAGTGAACCAGTTACTGACACAGCTGGATGGCGTTGAGTCTCTGCATGGAGTCTATGTTGTAGCTGCCACTAGTAGACCAGATCTCATTGACCCAGCTCTGTTACGGCCTGGCAGATTGGATAAAATCATAGAATGTCCTCTTCCTGATAGGGTATGTACTTTTGTTTTATTGTTGTTACAGTTTTGTCACAACTTTTACGCTTGTGCAAGGAAGTGGATTACCCTACATTTTATTTAATTTATTTACTTCTGTCTAATCTAAGGTTAATGATGTGTGGAGCTATACCTCCATTCCCCTATATATCTGCAAGACGGTGCTTTGTTTAGCACTAGTGATAATTTTACTTCCCTCACTTTATGTGAAAGATATTAAGAGAATGGATCAAATGCAAATTAAAAGGAAGGATTGTAGGTATTGTGTACATGTATTATATTGTAAGACTTGAGGTTCTCACAGCGGTGAGTATGAAGATATCCGTCTTCTGGGTTGTTGCGCTGTGTAGTCTAAAGAATGTGGTGAAACTGCAGGAAATGCGGGACCGTCCCTTGGTCCCTGCATCGAAGTAGGAAGGAAAGGGAGCAGAGACGTTTGGCTTTCTTGATCCGAAGAGCCTCGAATCTCCGGATGAAGCGATGAGTATCCTCCCCATAGAGGTTTACTATGTAAGACTTGAGGTTCTCACAGCGGTGAATATGAAGATTTCTGTCTTCTGGGTTATTGCGCTGTGTAGTCTGGTCGATGTTAACCAACGTTTCTATATTATTTGTATGAACAGGTAATGATTTAGAACAAAATATTAATTTACTAAAATGAAAAATGGAAGTCTAATGCGAAAATTTCTGTTAATAAAAAGAATGATTGGCATTTAAATTAGAGTAAGATGCAAGTTTGTGTCAAAGAACAGAAAAATAGAACAGTTGTTTAAATGTTTAGGAAATTAATAAATTCACTTGGGCAGTGAGATTTAGTAAATAAAAGGCAAACATCTATAAAGTTAAGAGAGATAATTTACTCATACTTAAAGAAAATTAAATTGTGTATTAGACAGCTGCAACACAACTTTGCTGTGCACTGAATCTCTTATACTAGTTGATTTATCACATAATATTAATAAATATACTGAGCACAAAATCTCTTCACTTTCAAAATTAAGCATGAATAATACACTCTAATGCAAATAAAGAACCATATGCATATATTGTAGTTTTTGCTTTGAAAAATAGTTTTCAACTCAAAATCTGTAAGAGAACTGTGATAGAAGCAAGGTTTGTAGTTAATGAAAGTAGTAAAAATATTTGTGCGCTTGTAAGTTAGCACTACTGTATGGTAACTGATTGCTTTTATACTAAAGTAGAATATGATTTATTATCGAAGCCATTTATTATATGGGGTTTCAGTCCTACCTACTTGTTTTACAGTGTGTTATTGAAGCCAAATTATATCTCCTCACTGTCCATCAAAACCACATTTACAGGAAGAAGGTGGTCTAGATAAGGCAGAAATCTGGATTAGTGAAATGATAATTGAAAAATTCAATTCAATTAATTTATTTACGTGTTTGCCAACAGCAAGATGCCAATAACAGGCAAACACTGATAATATATACAATAATAGTGAAATAATAATGGATAATATTACACAAACGGATTAACTAAACTTATACATGTACAGTATTAAATATAACTGCCAAGTACAGGCAAACCCAAAATAGAAACAATATTAACACAGAGCAAAAAATGAAGAAATATAAATAAAAACAAATAATCCACCAAGGGAACACTAATATAATTGTAAAACTTTAAAAAATATAAAAAGACAGATAACCAAGCTAGATCATTTCCCTTGTTGAGAACGTTCGCTCAAGGGAGACAATGTTTATGCTAAATACGTCCAAAGATTTACAGACGTCATTTGCAGCGATGACGCACCTGGCTGAAGGACTATGTCGTAGTGCACTGCTCACACTAAAAGTAGAAAATTCTCTTATTTGCCTCGCCGGCACACGTAAACCAACAGTGTCCATAATGGAATGGCAGTTTATTTTGCCCTTAAATACATTAATAAGAAATAACGCATTGAGATGTCGTCGTCTGGAATAAAGTGTTCTAAAATTTAAAGTAGAATAATTGTAACATATAATTAAAACTATCATACTTGGACAATTAACAGTCATTTTGAGTCACTTTCTGTGATTTTTTTCCACTGCACTTTTATTAATGCCACATTTTACACTTCAAACATTTTTATGGCATGAAGAAGTAATAATTTCAGGATGAAATCTTTGTTGTACAGATGTCAACAAGCATCTGAATCTGTGTGACCTCACAGTACCAGCCATGTTAGGACTGACCAGATTGTGGATGGATAGGGTCTGAAATAGCAATGTTTTTTGTACTAAACAAAATCATAGATGATATCTTTTCGTGCTGTAATGTTGAATTTGGGTGTTAAAGACATTTGGTGTCTATGGCGATTGACTATGTCTCAATTTGATGAAGTCCCAGAGGAGGGAAAAGCTAATCATTTTTTTTTCTTCCTTGTTCAGTTATTAGATGATGATTGTCATCAATAATTATTCCAGGACTGAATGGGGGTTTGTGTTTTCTAGGATAGCATGAATTAATGGTAGTATTCTGTTGCAGGATGATCGTTTGTCAATCTTGCAAGCACTCGGCCGCAAGCTTGTTCTGTCAGACGATATTGATCTTAAAGAGATTGCTGACAACACTGAAGGTTTCACTGGTGCTGACCTGCAGTCGTTGTTGTACACAGCTCTAATTAAAGCTGTGGAACAAACTTTCACACCAAGTGGTGAGTGCTGCTAGTATTGTTAAATTCTTGTGAACGAAGCCATTCTCCATCAATATGAAAGTGGAGGATAACAATTCTTGTTATTAATGCTGTAATTATTTTCTTTGTTGCAGAAGATTTAAAATCTGAACCTTCTGCTGGAGACTTCAGTGTTGTAAGTAGTACTCATTTACTAATTAAATTGTTTTCATACTTTATTGGACTTATGCTGTGGCACTGATTATAAGCTTTATAATTTTTACTCTTCACCTTATGTTATTAAGATGCCAAGAAGTTTTCTTGGGCAATCAGCCACGTCCGTAAGGAATTAATGTCTAGCATTTCAGAGACTGTCTGTGCCTCCACCATCAGGATTTATGGGGGGAATGACACAGCTGTTATTCTGTGCTTTGCTCTCAGAGCCTGAGTCCTTGTTTGAAAGCAGACTAACAGAGGAACAGCAGAAGGAGTATGGCATTCACTTATCCTCCCTAGGGCCAGTCATTTTCTTCTCACCTGGAAAATCTGGGATGCTAGCAAGCACTGACACTTTTTCTGTGAATCCTAGTGGTAGTTTATTGATGGTTGAGATTCACTGCAGTATGCCAGTAGCTGGATTCCAGGACTAACTTTTAGTGAATGCTATTTACAGTAGGGCCCCGCTTTTCGGTGCTCCGCTTTATGGCGATCTGCTAATACGGCGCTCAACAGCTGAGTCAGAGAAGTGCGTCCGGCGCCATTTTCTCGTCGCTGATTCAGTCTGTTTACGGCTTTTGTGCGCTCCGCGTCTCTCTGTATTTCTGGCAATTTTTCAGTTATTACAAACTGTATATTTATATAATATTTTTGTGTTACTACAGTGTAATTACAATGGCGTCTAAGGGTATTAGCGATAAAGAGAGGAGTCGTAAGCCTCTTACTTTAAATGCCAAGTTAGAGATGATTAAACTTCGTGAACAAGGCATGTCTATGGCTTCCGAACCATCACCAAAACGAATAAGATTCGTTGAAGTGTCAGATGATGAAGATGCGTCATCTCCTGCATCCTTCCTACTATTACCATATCAATTTTCAAATTTACATTCACCAATCACTATAAGCTGAGGACAATGTGTGTATTACTGATATTCATTTTAATTTCATATCGTTTTCTTAGGCCTATAGAAATGTATTCAGTTGAAGTTGTTAGATTACAGGTGGATCTTGATGGGGGGTTTTTCACCAACCAATCTGTTTCATTTAATTGCTGTGTATGCTTCAAATCTTAAATAATTATGGTGATCAAAGCAAGGAGGATGAAATGTGGAGCATGTAGCGTGCTGTAATATGTAGACACCATATTTATTCCAAACTTCACACTAACATTAAAAATAATTATTTGCTGTTTGATCCTGGTGCAATTTTACTTTTCCAGATGTTGATTTGGCAATAACAAATAATATTTGTTATGACATTTTTTACAAGCATTGTGAACTCTCGTTATAACAGATTTATACTGTAATTAGCAGGTGCACGAAAAAGTCAAGGTGATATACGGTGGGATATTTTGGTTACGCCGTGCAGTCTGAGGCATGGACCTCATGCGCCTGGATGCTGGGGCCGTGGGTTCGAGTCCCACTCAAGGCGTGGATGTTTGTCCGCGTCTTTCTATGTGTGTATAGGTAGAGGCCTTGCGTTGGGCTGATCACTCATCCAAGGAGTCCTACCACTGTCCAAATAGATCAAAAAATTAATAAAATAAAGCCTCAATACCTACGTGTAAAAAGAGGATAAAAGAGAAAGAAAGAATATTTTGGTTGCCAGTTATGTTTTTGTTGGATATGTGGCAGTTATTTTATGGCACTTTAGTGCAAGGTGATGTAGAATTGAATGAAATGTGTTAAGGTGTTTATAAATGATGAATTTGTGTTGGTTCTTTTTAATTATTCCAGTTATAGGGATGTTAAATCATGGAAGGGCTTGCAGATTCTCCAGGCAAGTTCTGGGGTACTGTATGGACAATTTGGGGTAGTGTTTAATAGGCTTGGGAATGTAAGTTGATGAGATAACGAAATATAGATATTTAGTGAGTAGGAGGCTTTATTCTCAAAAATTATAATCCAGTTTGGTTATTTTAATACAGGTTGAATACAATGGAAATTCGAATTTGTGGTATGTCATTTCTGCTTCCAAAGTATTTCCCTAAGAACCACAGAAACATTTCTTTAAGAGTTAGCACTGAAAACGCAGGAGAGAAGATGCTTTCAAACTGACAGTTTCAAAGAAGATTTGTCATTAAACCAGTGATGATAGTGGAGTGAGGATAATACACCTGGTCATATCAGAAGGCCTTATAATCAAGAATACATTGTTCTCACATAACAGAATTCATTAATACACATGTACTTCTAATGAAAAGAGGACATGCAATCAAATTAATCACATCTTGGCAGAAAATGACAGTCAAGTACACTTGACGTCTGGTCTTTTAGAGAAAGTGAGCGATGCTGACCACTATTTGGTGGTTCCAAGAATGGGAGAGAATGTTAAGTAAATAAGCAACACAAATGTTTGATATGGAGATTTTTAATTTGAGGGCACTATACAGCACAGAGGTTGTGGAACAATATGAGGTTAAAATTTCAAATATATTTATGGCTTTAGAAACCTAGGATGATAACGTGGACATCATTGATGCTTTGGAAAATTTTTTGGGAGAACATGAAATTATTGGGCTAAATTTGGGGGTGTATATATGCCACATATTACTGAACATTATTCTTACCATGTTTCACAGCCATACAATGCAACAAGCAAGCTAATTAAAATTGTTTCATTCATCTTAATAATTAATATACTAGAAAGCAGATGATACAACAGCAATTAAATTAGTGATAACATTAAAATGGACCTGAAAGCAATATTGCGGACTGGATTGTTGTGGTTCAGGATAGGTACCATAGGCAGGGTCTTGTGAACATGATACTGATCCTGTTAGATACATAAAATGCAGGGAATTGGCTAGCTGAGTGACTGTCAGCTTCTGATGATGGACTGTGCTCCATGGAGTTAGTTGTGAATATAGTAATGAACCTGAAGGTTACATAAAAGGTGATGGATTTATTAGTTAGCTGAATTTACTGTTAATATTTGGTCAGCCTAATGGGCTTTCTCAAGTTTGTTTGTATATATTTCTTCTGATTTTTATGGGACTGGTTAAAATGTTTATAATTAATATACCAGCGTCATCGTCTCTTCATGGGTTAGTTGTATTAGAAAGTTGCAACTGTGTTCAGAATTGGTGTTACCTTCTTTTATGTGGTAACCTTTTCCTTTTCTCCTTATGGATATGCTGTTCTTTCTCCCATTCTCTCCAAATGATGGAACCAGTTCATTTGTTAGTCAACACTTCTACTTTGGTGTCAGCTGCTGATTTTTGCAGGTGCAGCGAAGTATGTACAATCAGACTGAAATGCGTGAACTGAGTTATTTATACGTCATTTACGCAGTAGAGTAGAGAAAGAAAGAGAGGTAAAATTGGAAGTGAAGAATTCAGGAAGTGCTTGTTATTGATTTCAAAACTGCTGTTATATCGTCTGCTTTCGAGTACACACTTTAATTAGCTTGCCTGTTGCATTGTATGGCTGCGAAACGTGGTAACAGTACTGTTCAGTGACATTTGGCATATATAAACTCCCTCCCCCCCCACTAATAATAACTTAACTAGTCAAGAAATTTTATGGATCCTGGAGGTTAATTCCTGTGCTTTAAGAGCCTTCCACTGGATCTGAATTATTTTAGCAAGACAGAATTATTATCTGTTTATAATATAAACCTGGGCCTCAGGTATAGGTACACCTAATTTTGTCATTATCTTAGCCTCAGGACCAATTGTATTAGTTCCAAGTCCTTATAAAGATGCTGGTGATTCCACCAAATTATGTTAATGCAGGTTTTAGTTTTTGTAAGGTAAAGTAAAGTAAAGCTGTCCCACTATATGCCATGTAGGCACTTGGGGGAGGGGAGGGGATGTATAGGTCCTATCCATTCTTGACCTCGGCACTAGATGGGGGTGAGTGGTCAGCGTCATGCCCTGGCCACCTCTGGGAAAGGACCCATTGGACAGGAGGCTTGGTGGGCCCCAGAACCAGTCTGGACGCAGAGGCTAGAGGAAAAATCCTTTGCCCTCGTCGGGGAACGAACCCCGTTTGTCGAGTCATTATACTGACTGAGCTATGCCGGCTCACTTTGGTTTGTGAAGGAACTAAAATTTGTACTCTGCCAGTTAATGTGAAACTTGATTTTAATGAACAGTCTATATTTTAACTAGATTGGGGGATGTTTTTATTGCAGATGTAGCAGCACTGGTTTGTGAATAACAGAAAAGGGTGGTTTCTTGCTGTTGAAGTCTCTTGTTTACTTTGCTGCTAGATGATTGCAGGATAATTGTATTTTTATGTATGAGATTGAAAATGAGAAGAAGTAGGTTTCTTTAGCAGCATCTGCTACACCAGAATTACCCGAGTAAATGAGGAAAGCAAATATAATTGTGGAGGAATTCAATCTTGTCTCATTTATGCAGCAAAGCAAAATGTAATTGATTCTTGCTGCCATTAGCAAAATAAACCTTCCTAGAAGAAATTTTGAAAATTGGTTTCTTTCTCAAGGGATTCACAACTGAAAGGAACATTGTGGGGTGGAAAAGCATAAGTAGGGAGCATTCTTAACAAACTCGTCTAGCGGAACAGAGTTTTAATTGCAAACATAATATAAATTCGTTTGGAAGGAATATTATTGATTTTCTGTAATATTGTTCTTTAATTTGATACTGATTTGATGTGAGATGGGGTGGTTCAAGTGCTTATGACAGTTGTTTGTTTGGTTAGGTTCCATGCATTTGTCAGCGTAAGTTAATTGAAAATCAGAGAATATTTTCTGTGAAACTTGTTTAGTTGGATGGATCAGTTTAATTTCAGTCTTGCTGGTGTTCATTTATGACTCATGATGATTCCATAGGCTTGGGTTATGACACTCCTGTCTGTCCACATAAATTACAGGATTTTGTCTCAGAATAAATGTTAATTTTTCATCAACCACGAAATATACTTTGTTGTGAGAATTACAGTGTTTTTATATTCCAATACATCAACTGAACATGATGCTTATCAGTTCTTTGGTTTTCCTCAGTATCATAAAACATTGTCATGTGGTGGTTGACATTCTCGCCTCATAATAATCTAATTCTCTGCATCCTGTTGTGGTATGCGTGAATTATAATAAAAATTTCATTACTCACAACTTTTTCTTTATTATGTTTATTCTAGGGTGACATGTTTTGATCTATTTTAGATATCCTCAGGCCATACAAGTATTGTGTTCAAAGCAGAATTTTGCCTCACATTCAGGAGGTTGTGGGTTCAAGTCTTTACATGGAGACTGGTTACCCTGACTGTATTTTCCTCTTCCCTCCAGTAAATGCTGGGATAGTGTCTTATAATTGGCCGTGTCTACTTTATTTTGAGCCCATTAAAATTCTTCATTCATAAACATGGGCATTATTGATACTGAGTGCCACATAACCAAATGTCACATACAACAATAAACCTCAATTCCTTCTTGTTGCTTTGAAATAGGCCGCATTCTCTCCCATTCTTTTTAATTTCACTCAGTATTGTCACTGCTTTAATTTAATATTAAGAAGATTTCTGTCTTCTGGGTTGTTACGCTGTGTAGTCTGGTAGATGTTTACCAACGGTTCAGAGGTCATACTGCCTCCATCATCAGAATATGAAGATTTCTGTCTTCTAGGTTGTTGCGCTGTGTAGTCTGGTCGATGTTTACCAACGTTTCTGAGGTCATACTGCCTCCA
>NW_019060243.1:536418-551291 GCF_000696155.1 Zootermopsis nevadensis
AGATTTCCGTCTTCTGGGTTGTTGCGCTGTGTAGTCTGGTTGATGTTAACCAACGTTTCAGAGGTCATACTGCCTCCATCAGCAGGGCGATCGCAGACTACACAGCGCAACAACCCAGAAGACAGAAATCTTCATACTCACCGCTGTGAGAACCTCAAATCTTACATAATATTAAGAACATTGTTAAGTACTTTTAGATCACATCCTTTGCATTTCACTGCAAATGTAACTGTGTCTGGTAGCGGAACTAAAGGTTCGGTCCCACTGACATAAGAGCTTGCCGTTGGAATATATTGAGAACCACTTCAGTCCGGTTTCATATCAAAACAACCATTTTCTTTAAGATCCATTTTAATATTATTCTCCCATCTCTCTTTCATTGTTTCAAGTAACAAATGAACAGTTGGAACTAGGCATGTGAGATTTTGTTTTGCTAGGTCACTAACGTTGTGACGGTGTGAAATTTGTAGGATATATTCAACAAATTTAATGTATACTGTAATTGGTTATTCCAGAAAATATAATAGTAGTGTATTTTTGGTAATCTAAAAGAGTAATAACACAACACTCTGTGGCATGTTTACAGTTTTAAGCAATAATAAAACATTTTACCCTTATAGGACTCGATCCTGAGACCATTTGTTCACGGAACATACAAACCATTACACAAGGTTCGTAATTGTGGCTGTTGGAATTTTGTTGCGTTGGATTCATTGTGTACACTGAACACGTAAAAACACTACAGATTTATTATTGAAATTCCGATAATATCACCAGGGTAATGTTACAAGTAGTATGAATCGTAATAATTTCATCAAATCAGGCTACAAATGTTATCTGATGATGGATAAATATCCCAAAATATGTCATAAGAAGAAGACATGATATAAGTGACACACACAAGTGGAAAAGTTATTTATTTATAAATTGATGTGCATAGACTGAGAACAATATACAAATTAATTTTTTTTTATTTGTAGTGTTCTGTCTGCCGACAGGTCCATATGAACAGGATCCTTCCATCCTTTTCTCGGACTGGGACCTGTTCATATACGTTCTTGGCAGATGATCCAGAAGTGGTTTGCCATTGCCTTCTTCTGTGTGTGAATGGAGTAATTGTTGGGATGCCACGGAGAAACCGGGGAAGCCCCCGGAGGAAAACTCCGTGTTGCCTAGACCACGGCCTTGCCCAACACAAGTTATAAATTCGGGCACCGCCGGGAATCGAACCCGAGACCCCAGGATTACAAGGCCAGCGTTCTAACCGCTAGAATTATTATTAATTTTGGAAGGTCTCAACATGCAGACACACACACACGTGGAAATACTTTGTAGTCCAGTCTTTGTTTCAGAATAAGAGAGGTCCCAAAACTTACGATTTAACTTTCTGGTTGCTGTGCGTTATTGTACTCGACTTGTGGTGTGACAATTGTTCCGAGAATGAGACGGATAAAACTCCGTTGCTAATGAAGACTGGTGGAGTAGTTGCCATAGTGGCATCACCAAGTGTTAATACAATTCCCGCTCAGGAATGAAGGGGTTGGGGTGGCGGAATTAAGCAGGGGGAGCCACATCCAACACCCGGGTTTCTTCGCATCACCGTGTCATTAGTACGCCTCGCGTTGACTTCAGCCCCCTGCCTAATCCCTCCAGCTCGTAATTTGACAATAATTTGTTCTGTTATATCGCGTTATTTCGTTCGACGCACATACTTCTGTCAATTTCAGAGTCCACAAGAGGAGGTTAGCTGAATTTGCCTCTTTCGAAATGTTACTGACACACCAGCTAGTTTTTGCTGAAGGTTTTTCGTAATTTTCCTTAGTTTTTTCACACAAATTGTGGGATTGAGTGCTAATATCAGCCTAACTAGTTTGTCTCCGAAGAGATCTACATTTATTTTCTGTGTTTTCGTAGTGGTGCATTAATAAGAACCGGTTTATCGTCTTTTTGCTAGGCGTCGAAAGGATCGTCGTATAAGGTTAAGTTTGTGTTATTAACCTTGTGGCAAGACGAATGGACCAATACACATTGCGACAAACTGCGCGGTGAAGCCATCCGTACAGGCGTTCCCCCTTGAATTCCATCAGGAAGCAGGAAGCCATGCTTTGACGCCTCGAGATCGGTCACCCGCCTAATATGTGGCGATTTGATGCGTGGGGGGTGGTGTGCCACCCAAATTAACTTTCGTATGAGTGTCACTTTATCCGACGCCTTGCTGATGATCACCGTAACGCTTTGAAAGTTTTGAAATTTCTAATTTAATTCAAACGGTTTCATGTAATTTTTAGAGTTTTAATTGTTTGCGTTATCTCTGACAAGACTCACAAACATTTTGTTGTCGATGTCGGTCTTCTGAGTTGTGACGCCGTGTGGATGTTTCGGAGAATCATACTCTAGCCATCTTCAGGGCTGAATAGTATGTTATACTGTACGTGTTTCCTGTTTGTAGGATGCTTGATTTAATATTTTACCTGTAATAAAATACCGTGGTATTACTAATGCTATGGGTTAAATAAAGTAATGTGTGGATTTTAGGGCCAGACGTTAAGATTCAGAGCTGGTCACCCCAGTAACACTTTTACCGTGAATTATGTAAACATTTTTCGCTGTAAGTGGTGCAAACTATGCAGTGCGAGTGACGCAGGGCTCTGTGGATCAAGCCGCCCATTACCGGCCTGACTTGAGCACAGCCGGTAATTAAAACTCTCCTTAATTGAAGGAGGAAATATAACCGGGTCCAATAACGCCCGCAGAATGCTTTTAAATTTGTAATTAAATCGTTATATTTTCTCTTCTTGCAATAATTCCCCGCTCATTCCTCCCCATCATCTGTTTCCCTTCTTGGAAGGTTTCAAGATATCCTTTCCAGTTTTCTTCTTGCTGAGAAATTGTTGAGTGTATTTTCCCCGGGAAGAAAGAGTTAGCTAAGGAGTGGAACTTTGTTGTGGGTGTGAGGGTTGGTATGTTTTTTTTTTGTTTTAATTTGAAAAGGAAATGGAGTTCTGGGAGATTTCTTACTTTTCCTCACGTCCCCTATACGCCTTTGGTCTTTAGTTGCGAGAGTAAGTGCACGTCTATCTCCTGTTACATAACCTTCGGAGGTTCTATGTATGATCGTATTATGTTTGATTAATTAAAAACGAAATCATTTCCAGTCTCGAATTGCAGTTACATTTTATGTATAATAGGCAAAGTTCGTCAGTTCGGTGATGGTGTCAACGGTTTTAGAAATAGATCGTAATAATGACCCTTTCTTTTTCTTTTTTTTAAAAAAAAGCTTGGAATCTCAAAATTTACACCATTTTAATTGATGTAAAGAAAATGCCTCGTGGGATTTAGATCTGTTACCAACGTACGTTTTATTGCGTCAAATTATTCTTTTAGGCTTCACGAAATTGCACTTATACTTCCCATCTCATCCAGATTCCAGATTATCTCAACTAGGGGGCCAACCAAATAGGTTTTTCTGTCTTTATTTGCACACGATGGCGGAAATAGAACCCAACTTCCCAAACGTTGTGATTTTGTAATATTTAGGCGATGGACAAAGCCTAAAAGAACAGTTTAACACAATGTAAAGTACCACCCCTTGAAGTCAACTTGAATTCAACGTACATTTTAGTAAGATGATATAGTTGCGTCATATTGTGAAATTTAATTAATTATTCAGTTTTTGTCCGTCTAATCACAATTCATATATAAATTTACAATTAAGATAATTAAAATATCATTTTTTATGTTCCTCATCGAACAATCGATTTACAATTGGAACATCTTTTTACAACATGTTTCGGTTTCTATATAAACCATCTTCAGGTGTAAAAGTTAAAATTATAAACTTAAATTTAATTACAATTTCTGATATGCAACTTTTTGGTGATGTTCACTTCCAGATTCATTTTTATATTGGAGTGAATGTTTTTTGGTGTTCTACATCGGCCTGTAATACAAATGATTTAAATCATTCACTCCAATATAAAAATGAATCTGGAAGTGAACATCACCAAAAAGTTGCATATCAGAAATTGTAATTAAGTTTTAAGTTTATAATTTTAACTTTTACACCTGAAGATGGTTTATATAGAAACCGAAACATGTTGTAAAAAGATGTTCCAATTGTAAATCGATTGTTCGATGAGGAACATAAAATGATATTTTAATTATCGTAATTGTAAATTTATATATGAATTGTGATTAGACGGACAAAAACTGAATAATTAGTACATTTTAGTCTAAACGACTGAATTTTGAGGTGTAAACGAAATAATTAATTTTGAATTACATTTACTGTCATTTTACATATGCCATAGAAATTTGACCGGCTGGGATTAAGCTGTGCTGTTTCCTCGACCTGCCAGGTGAATCTGAAATAGACCGCGGCTACAGCATGCAGTTCGTTATTCATGAGACGTAACTGATGTGGCTGATACACGCCGTTAAACAGAAGTCTGTCTTTCTTTCGCCATGTAACTTATTTTTATTTTATTTAGTGTTCTGTCTGAGGACAGGTCTATATGAACAGGATCCTTCCATCCTTTTCTCGGACTGGGACCTGTTCATATACGTTCTTGGCAGATGATCCAGAAGTGGTTTGCCATTGCCTTCTTCTGTGTGTGAATGGAGTAATTGTTGGGATGCCACGGAGGAAAACTCCGTGTTGCCTAGACCACGGCCTTGCCCAACACAAGTTATAAATTCGGGCACCGCCGGGAATCGAACCCGAGACCCCAGGATTACAAGGCCAGCGTTCTAACCGCTAGACCACCGTGGCTTTCCATGTAGCTTATAAAAGTTAAATTTGTGCCTCACTATTTGCGTACTTACAGACAATTATCGAGGACGACGAAAGTGATTTTATCATTTCCATGTGAAAAGAAATTCTAGGGCGTTAATGTGATGTTCCTTTTTGTTATTAGCTTGTGAGGGTGCAGACTGACTGATCTTGTGTCTCAGGACACGTTCCAGAAGCAGTCTGTTGCGTACACAATAATGATATTCCTATTTCTTTCAAAGACTGAATTTGTTGATGAGCTGAGTGAAGAAGGTCTCTGTTCCAAGAGGTAGATGTTCGTCCACGCGGCTGTATTTGCTTTGGGTCACACGGTACTACATTTGAATCCCCCACTGACGCCGTGGAAACGGTTGTGAGAAGTCTCAAGATGTAAGCGGCGCGTAGAAGAGATAACATTATCGAACTCTTGAGTTTCACTTACACCATTTTCTTACGATTATATTATTATCCACGTAGTTTCAGATAGAAGGAGCTAAGTGCCACTCCAAATTGTTACACCGTGAGAAAGGATTTTCGTTCTTGGCGGCATTAATCTAGGAAGCATCGTTATTCAGCATTATACGAAGTGATACTGGTTGATACACACGTTCTTCGTCGATATTTTGAACTGAATTAATATATTTAATTAATTATTCTTGTCCGTCTAATCACAATTTAAAATTTAAAAATTAAGATAATTAAAATATCATGTGATGTTCCTATCTAAATGTAAATCGAATGTTTCGATAGGAACATCACATGATATTTTAATTATCTTAATTTTTAAATTTTAAATTGTGATTAGACGGACAAGAATAATTAATTAAATAAATTAATTCAGTTCAAAATATCGACGAAGAACGTGTGTATCAACCAGTATCACTTCGTTCATCTTATGAATTAATATGATTATATCACTTAGTTTATGTAGCAAAATAAAAGGATCCTTTGTATTTCTTACCTACTTCATGATTGTAGTTACATACCAAGTACACAGCTTTATGCATTAAGTGCGTATGGTGGCTTGTTGCGCCGTGTGGCCTGATAGAAGTTTACCGACGTTTCAGAGGTCCCAAGTACTGCTAAACGGTTGAGATATTGACTCATGTCCATACAACCTATGTACTCAAAATAAGCCAATGATTAACAGTCCTAAGTTTAAAATTAAATTATTTGGTTATTCCGTCAAATCACAATGTATTTAAAATAAGATAATTAAAATAATTAAAATATCATTCTGTGTTCCATATCGAATAATCGATTTACAATTGGAACAGTACCAATTTTAAATCGATTATTCGATATGGAACACAGAATGATATTTTAATTATTTTAATTATCTTATTTTAAATACATTGTGATTTGACGGAATAACCAAATAATTTAATTTTAATGTATGGAAAGATCAATCGTGATTTTTCAGTGTCAATACTGTCCATAAATTACGCGAACACTAAAACGTGTCTGAGAAACAACAAACTTTATTTAGTCTGCGACATCTTCGCTCATCAGCTTTCAAACATTGTAACATTCGTAACACAATTACTTCCATTCCAGCCAAACAAAAATGTAAGCCACTGTACAAGTTATTGCTACGGGATAGCAAATGCATGGAAATGGGTGGAAGTGGGAGATAATGCGTTAGAATGGAGGAACAATACTAGAGACATTTACAGCGTACGTGATCTGATTTCAACCACTAGTTCTGTCCAGCAACGTCGGAAGTAATGAGGTCCGCCGGGATCTCTAAGTGGAACAGGAACACGAAGGACCCCAAAGAGGACAGGAGTAACAGGTGAGAACTGTGAGGGGCTGCACATTCACAGTAGAGGCAATGTGGTCATAGACGCTAAAAATTTCTAAATAAATACATCGATATTTCATGTCACTGAGAGGTAACGCGAGTTCTGTTAGTTAAAAAATCAGAAATATCAAAAGAAAAATGTCCGACACTTAATCACCTGTCAAAACTGTTCGCATAAATCTTAAAACTTTGCATACCGTGTAGTGTATTAGAATATAAAATAAGCAAACAAATAAACTATTAATGAGTTCTCAACTCAACTTCATGATTTGTTTTAAAACCATTTTGATTATATGAATTAATTCACCTTTTGCCACTGATGATGACCTCTTGAGGTCGAAACGCGTTTGGCACTAGTGTCATTTATAGTGTTAATAGTTCGTTTGTTTGCTTATTTTATGTTTGCATAAAACTATATTTTTATTGTTGAAAAAATCAGAAACATGATAACTGTGAAACTCTTATACAGTTGTGCACAAAAATTAAGCATACAGACTGATAACCAGGTTGTTTTATCATTATTAATGAGTTTTCTGAAACTTTCCTTATGAAATACGAAATGCAACAATTGTTTAGTGGGAAACTGGGAGGGGTTCTATAAAGGCAATAATTTTAAAATGTGTACTATGGAAAGAAAATGCGAAGGCTCCGAATGGATTAATCTGGCTCGGGATAGGGTCAGGTTGTGGGCTCTTGTGAGCATAAAAATAGCCCTCCGGGTTGACACGGCTGACCTCTTTATTAACTGAGCGAAAATGCACTTCTAAAATGGAAGCCCCATCTAATGGGTACTCAGGGGGTCTTTTCCCCTGGGGTAAAAGATGGCCAGAGCGTGTCTCTGTTTACTCCTAATTTAGAGGTCAAGAATACAGGAC
This sequence comes from Zootermopsis nevadensis, assembly GCF_000696155.1. Next base: position 543,869 of record NW_019060243.1, read on the forward strand.
CCATACCTCTTCTGTTCCGAGGCACTCAATGGCGTGCAGTGGAACATCTTTACTTTAGGTACTAGCTGTATTTAAAAATGCTCGAGTGTCTGTGTAACAATTTTGCCAGTTTTGTTTGCATGTGCGATGGTGGCTGCCCGCTTTGAAGAAAAAGTAAATGAAAAGTGTCTGAATAATCTTTCAGAATGTCATTTCTCTCAGTGTATCAGACGTGCGGGGAGTCAAGTCACAAGTCTCTCAGAACTGAACTAAATATTGGAATTTTGAGCCTGTTTCCCTGTTGGAAATCAGTTTGACAACAACACTATTATACAGGATGAGTCACTTTAAAATGTGGTCAGATCAGTTATCATATGATGTATTTGTTTTAGCTGTGAGTAAGCGGAAGGACTTTTGATGATAGGAAGTGTTTAGAATGGACTTCCTAGTACTTCCTAATATTTCTACGGCTCTGATACTGCGATGGGGAAGGCAACGAGAAACCATGGATAATGGCTGATGGTAGCTGACATGATCGCCAGCATTCGATAATGGTCAGGGCACCAGAAGGAGAAGGAGAAGAAGATGATTTTCTGTATCTTAGGTCCTTATATTTTCCTCAGTACATTCATTATTCTGTATTTACTGTTTTACAGAAGTCTGGCAGTGTTATTTCTGGTCCCATGGTAACCCAGAGAGACCTCAAGGCAGCTCTAAGGGACACTGAACCTTCTTTGTCAGAAATGGAGAGGCTCAGATATCATCTGGTGTGAGTATAACTTTTGCTTCAGAAAGAGAGTAGATTATTTTCTGGTTTCCCTTTCAGATTTGTAACATTTGTGTGATCTTGAATTAATTAACATGTGTAAATGATATCAAGATTATCTCCATGTAATGTAATGTGATATGAAAATTGTTTTGGATTTGTGCAGTTCTGTGTCTCAGAACTCCCTGTCTAGTGTTTATAGTTTAAAGGCATTTGTTGGTTGGTATTTACCGAGTGTGCTTTCAGTTAAATGATTGTGATGAAAGATTGAATGGAGATTACTTAATTCTTCTTCTACGGCTCTCCAGTCCGTATTCGGTCCATGGCCTCCTCCATTCTCCTCTTCCATTCGGTCCTCTGTTAGGTCCATTCTGTCCGAGGCTTTGATGGAGGTTTTGAAACATCTTCCTTTTTACGGTGCAAGGTTGTTAGCCTTGCGACCAACCCCCAACCTGTAGGACCAGGGTACCTGTCTTAGTCTGACCTCTCCCCCTCGACCAGTCTGGTTAGGGAGGCCCTACCAGTAGCTCTTGGGGTCACTGAGGTACTCAGGCCCCACCACCACGACAAGGTGCAGGTACCATTAAGTGGGAGATTACTTAATTGAAGCTGTGATTAGAGTGATACTTGAACCACATGTATCAGAATTTAGAAAATAATGACAACCGAAAATCAGGCGTCACAGTTGAGTGGTTAGTGCATTTGGGAGATCCAGTTCAAATCTTGGCCGATAGACTGTCAATCTTGACTGAGGCTTCATGTGGTTCTTCTTAGTCCCTCCAGGTAAGTGGTAGACTAGCGTTTGGCCGTGACTGTTCACTTCATGTCACTAATTGTCCTATCATGCGATGATACATAGTCTGAGCTACAATTCTGAAGGTGGCATTAAATAAACTGCAAATAAATAAATAAAACCTGAGAATAATTTGATCTGGTACTGAAAATACTTTATCTAAGGCTAGAGATTTTGTCTGCAAATTTATACTTCTTTAGATATTGAGTACATTGTCTTTCATCCATAGTTATAGATTGATAGTAATAAGATGATATTATTTTATTGTGTAAAGTAATCAGTTCTGTCTTGTCTTAATTTCAGTTACGAGAGGTTTGAAAGATCTCGAGGTGGAACTTCTGCCGAAGAGATTGCCTCCGTGCCTCAAAGAGCAACTTTGGCATGATTACACATTTTTACCATCTGCTCAGAACAGACAGTCTAATGAAACTATCCCCTTCTTTTCCTATATTGAACTTTTATTTGTCTTTCATGGTGAAGGGCTTTGTGATATGTGCATTATTATATTCAGAAGCAAAACTGACTGAATGTAACCGTCGATGAAATATAATCACAAAATACGGAGTAAGCAGAATTTATTTACTGCTTTATAGAATATATAAACCACGCATTACAGGAGATATTAAATGACATTAAGGAACCGCTGAGACAATTTATATACTTTGTCACTTGTAGTCTGGTAAATGCCCAAATGTTAGACTTTGTATCACAAATGTTATGTGAAAGACTTGTTCCTTTGAGTAGACCCAGAGGACAAAAATTACAGGGGTTAAACAGGAGGCGTGAGAACGCAGTGGAATTAGCGTATCCCACCCAGTCCTCATCCTAGAAAAACTTTTATCCATGAATTTTTTGCAGTGCCAATCTCGAGTGCAGAGAAGTGCCATCTTGCTAAAAGAAAATGTTCCGACGGAGGTGAATCATTTATGGAAGTGCAAATAATTTAAGGATATCAAGGTAATTTGGATTGTTAAGTCTCTTCTTTTGGAAGAAGAAGGGGTCAATCATCACCACACATTCAGCTTGAGGCTATTATTTTTTCATATTTGTGCATGCAAACAGAAAATTCTGCAATTATGTTTATTTACCATTCCAGACAAGAGGAAAGTTAATTCCACATTGAAATAAGATGTCCGGGAAAGTGTTATCGTTGTCAGTCCTTCTGAGCTTGTCTAAAGAAAATTATCTTGTACGTAGCTGATTGTCTGGTTCTAGTGCTTGTGGTATCTTTAGATGACGGTGAAGAATTTTTTGCAATTTTTGGGGAATTTTAAGTTATCTGACTGATGAATTTCCCTTAGATGCAAAAGAAAGCTTTTTGAACTCTGTAGACTGCGTCATTGTCTGCGGAAGGCATTTTTGAGCCCTTCTTATGCGTGACGCTGCCTGTCTCTTTGAACTGTTCTGACCATTGCTTGACGGACTTCTCCGGTCTCTCATCCCGCGTATTTCATGTGGTAAGTCTTTGTACTTAATCACTATTTAATCTACCACTATCACAAAATACACGTGGCGTTCTGCTGCCGCTAAGGGTTTTGCTAGACGCGAAGCACTGAGGGCTCCATGAGAAAACCAGGATAAATTAATTCTACCAGCAGAAAAGGGCAGTGCTGCAGTCATAATGATCGATAAAGTTACATAAGAAAAATGAAAGATCTTATGCCATTACAACTTCGTTGCCTTGTCAATGCAGTGTAAGTTCCAAGACTGTCATGGCAAACGACGGCGTGCAAAGTCTAGTTTACTGAAGATTATGCTCCAGGTTAAGCAACAGTGCGTTGCCCAATTTGACTCTGCCTTCTGGTTGCATAGCTTACTAATAGGGATGAGGTATCACTGTGATTTATATCATAAATGTTTGGTATTCCTCGTAATGACCCTGATGAGCGAGTTTCTGAAACGATTTTTAACTCGGAACTGACACGGCTGATCGCCAGAGAGGATTTTGTAACCGTGGAAGTATAAAATCTTAAAAAAATTTAAAATGTTATAGTAGCCACTAAAGTTTGTAATTGATTATAAATTTTTACTTTATTTGGAAATTGTGAATCTTCTTTGTACTCGTCTAAATATATTTATCCCAGTTTTTGATGAACATTAATTGAATGTATGTGTGTGTGTGTGAGGGTTGTGATTTGTGTCTTCATATTCTTGCAATTCTGATTCCATATTCACCTTACAAAAAAAAAATGTTAAATTAATGACTGATGTCAAACCTAAAAATTTTGTGAAAGTCTCTTTAAGAGATCAGAGATCTTAGCTCTTCCATGTTACATATTCTCATACTATTGTACCGGCTGTATAATCTGATGTTTTATGTGCCGATAACAAAGGGGTTGGATAATAGTAAAACATTAACAAGGGGCCCACGCGAAGCACCTTCAGCACACCCCTGATATTATGAACACGTTTCAACCGTATGGTGAATTATCAGAATCCGATCGGTTTATTTGGAAAACAAATTTTTTAAAAAAATAAAATTTTGCGAAATTTGTTTCTGTACTGTTTTACATAGTAATTCTGCATTGTACACAGGCAGTATTTTTTTATGTGAGAAATCGTAATAGCAGGGTGGTATGAACCACCAACCAAGACATGAACCTCTTCATAATCTTTCCCGGTTCACTTGGCTGAAAAGAGGCAAATGTGAGTTAATTTCTGTGTTATGAACTTCCCTTCTCTTCCCGTCTCCAACTTCACTTCCTCACCCCACCAACTATCCATTTCCAGCGTTTTAACACTGCTGTTCCCTTGTTTAAAGTTTGTGCTGTGTGTGTGTTATGTTTACGTCATAATATATTACTGAACAACACTTAAAACAAAATTGTGATAAACTTGGTGTAAGTTAATTAGTGTTTTAATGGACTCTTCCTTGCTGCCACACTCTTTACCGTATACATATCAGGAAGAACAAGATGGAGGGAGAATGGTTTTTGAGTTTGAAAATTAGCAAAATAGGTTCATTTATTACTTAGAGTGTGTTTCCGGGGGAAAGAGGTTTCACTGGAAGATTACAGAAGTTACGCGGTTGTAGAGCTCCTCTTCAGATCGCGATAGTTATCAGCGTCGGGGATGAAGAAATCGGTTCAGAATCTGCAAGTTCCTTCAAAGTTTCCAAGTTTGTGTATTACTTATAGCTTCTCGTTTAAGATCCTTTTGAACTTGGATCTTAATACAGCCTGTAGTTTAAGAAAACGAGCATATCTTAATGAGTATGAGGTCTCTTTCGGGATTTGTATGTAAAATGAGAGCCTTAAATTACGTAGTTTTGTTCCTTTGTCCCCCCTTTGAAGCCTAATGAAGAGAAATTGATAGACAAGCAGTTTGTTGCCAGGGGCACTGGTTATTGGATTTATTGACGCAGCCTCCAACCTATCCCACCCTTTTGCTGGAACATATTACTTCCACTACTTATTCAAGGGGTTGCAATATGGAGTACTCAGTCATCTCCTTTCATGCTTTAATAACAATATTAGATTTCTTGTGAATTTTGTTTCGATTATTTCTACAGGAGGGTCCGCGGTGGCCGCGCGGTCTGAGGCCTTGTGCCGCTTGGTCGCAGGGACCGTGGGTTCGAATCCCACTCAAGCCATGGATGTTGTGTTGTGCTGTCCTGTGTACAGGTAGAGGCCTTGCGACGGGCCGATCCCTCATCCAAGGAGTCCTACCAAAATGTCTATAGATCGAGCCAACGAAAAGTTGGGACCCGCCTTCTCATTCTACTCTATTTAACGGATTACGTTTTCAAGGACAGAGTGGGAGTTACGAATGTCGAAATGTTTCAGAATGTATGATTTTAACCATAATTTTCAAAATAACTTAATTCAGTAGTGTAACATCCAGCTGTACGTATACAAATAATATCTGATGACATTAATTTGGCGTAGGAATGAGACGTGTTAGAGCTGAAGCAGTTTCTTCGGTAAATTTTTTTTGAAAAAAAGTTTTCGATAAAAAAAAAAGTAATGTTGGAAATGCAGGAAGTAATTACTAGTGCTTTAAGTTAAGTTGAATTTTATTTTGATTGCTTAAAGAAAGGACATACACCAGTCGGGCTGGTTTGTCTGCAGTGATAGCTTTAATTCTGGATGTTTGCTATTTGAAAGTCTTAAAAAAGTTTAAATTTGCTAAAAGTTGAACCCGTTGATGTGCAAGTACGTATACATAAACAAATATCGTAATTCGTTTAATTATTTTCAATGTAATATAACTCGTTGATTTTATTACTTTTTTAAACCGAATCTGAATATGGATTTTTAAACTCCGGTTGTTTCAAGTAGCACTGGAAGAATATTAATCGCTGCATTTGTGCGTGTTATTTCATTCGATGAAAGCAATTATTTCACTTGAACAACTTGTAAGAAATTTGTAAAAAAAAAAAATTACACGTCTATTCATAAAACAATGGACACTTTTCTGATTCAACGCCCTACAAAGGCGCTGCATAGTGCGAGATGTTGTATCTGCTTCTTAATTATTTTGCAGTTTCTGATAGTCGTATCTCGTCTGCATTCGTTTCTATAAAAATTGTTGGGGAGGGAGAAGGAGACAGATAAAAAAGAAGAAATATCTCAATTTCAAATGAAAATTTTCTACCATTTTTATCCATGAGTTCCGCCCTTCTTTGCTAACACAATTACTGTATATAAAATAATTTCATTGACGTAAAAATATGGGACGTGTTCTTTGCAGTTGATTATACAATCACAATCAAATCCCCCATCCAGCTATTCTTCGGGAGCTTTGAATAAGACCTAATTTCTTCCTCTGGAGTGAACTGTAATTTCCTGGGCTTCAATGCAAGTTTGGAAAACTCTTCGTTTTGTTGCTGGAAGTAGGGATGGGAAGAGGATAGAGAAAAGAGGCAAAATTTGACTTGTGCGATTTTCAGAGATGAAGAAAAGTTAGTGAATGAATGGGGACATAACTACTACGACACAGAGATTCTGCATATTCATGAGCGTCCAAACGACGCTTTCACATCGTGGACAAACAGATTTAGCTCCTGCTGCCATCTCTGTAGCCATTCCTTGAACTTACGACTCCCTCTAAATACAATAGAGGCTGCATTTATCTGTAGTGTTGCTAAGTGAGCATGAAATATAGTTTCAAATTTTTGACAAGTTCTCGGAAGGAGAAATACTAAACCTACAGTCTATTCGTTTTGTTGATTTTTTGTTTTTCTGAAGAGATTGTGTTTGATGGCCCAGAAAACAGAATAAAAAGCTCATATGAGAACGAATCACATTCGTGATATAATTTGAAGTAGCAATTATTTGTCTTGTGTAGTTTAAATCGATTTGGGCGTTTTCTTAAGAAATACTGCATTTAATTAACAGCCACTGTGTTCCTGACTGTCTGTATAAGTGCTGTTAACGTACGAAGTTAGACTAAGCACAACATTTATCGTTAAAATTGGTTCGTCTTAGTTACACGTATAAATTATGAAGTTACTCGTTGCCTGTATTTAAGGTTGTTTCGCCGTGTAGTCTGGTAGTTTACTGACGTCTCAGAGATACTTCCTGCTTCCATTATCAGGACGATCGCCCTGAATATTGAGCCAGAAAGTACCTCCGAAACGTTGCTAATCTTGTACCAGACTGCACGGAGCTACAACTCAGGAGACAGCAAGATTCATCCTCGTCGCCTTGAGAACCTTACATCCTACTGTGAAGTTACTCGTTCGATAATTTTCTGCAGTGTATTTGCTCTCGCTAATAATGTGTAATTTATTTGTTACAATTGATTAAATGCCAAGTTTCACTCCCACAAGAACAACAGGCAAAAATCATAATATTGTCTAATTATTCGTGTTTTTTCCGTCTAATCACAATTGTATATAAATAAAATTATACATAAGATATTAAAATATCATTTACATATTT
>NW_019060243.1:551499-562347 GCF_000696155.1 Zootermopsis nevadensis
TAATTAAGTTTTAGTTTATAAGATTATAATTTTAACATTTAACTTTACACCTGAAGATCGTTCAATATAACCGAAACATGTAGTAAAAAGTTGTACCAAATATGTAAATGATATTTTAATATCTTATGTATAATTTTATTTATATACAATTGTGATTAGACGGAAAAAACACGAATAATTAAATTTTAATTCACAATATGACGCAATTATATCAACTTATAATATTGTCTGTTTTATTCTCTACGTTTATTTATTATAACTTGGAATTCCATTACATTTTATAGTCACTATATTTTGGGTCTAATTATAATTAGTTTTTAATTTATTAAAATAATATAACTGTAATAAAACAAGATATACTACATTGGGTTGGCGAAATATTGTCGCCATTCTTTTGTACTCGCAGTGTTTAATTTATTGTACAAACTGCCCCCTTCACCGGGGGTGGAACGTGAGGTCACTTTGTGGTGTAGGGGATCAGGCTACAGAATCTGTATCACGATGGGAAACAGATAGGTCTCTACCCCAAACCGACAAGGCACGCCTATTTAACATCAACAACACTTTTTATGAGAATGGTGGGGGGTGGGCGTGGGGGTTGCGGTGCTTACTCAGATCTCTCCCCTTCAGACTATAGCACCTCTGTTAGAAATATATATGTAGAGTACAGTATATCTGGTGAACTCTCTTCTTTTCTCGGCGTTCGATGATACTGCTTGGCGTATAATAGACGCTATACTATCAGCTTCTAGGTTCATTTCCTGAGTCGTCTGCAACCCGCTCGAGCAGGCGTCCCAAGATAAGTCCCGTATCGCTACAATACTTCCACATTTCAACACTTTTATCTTCTTTTGAAGGGTAAAGAAAACGCTCCAGAATGGCCTCTGAGTGTCCCATTATGCTACTGTGTAAATCCTATTACTCCTCTTTTCTCGCCTTCCCAATTTTCACAACTTTATCTCGCAGTGTACAATAATGCATAAATTGTGTGCTCCGTGTTGCTGCCGAAGAGGGGAGAGGGGTGTGCTATAAAGGCGCTGGGCGACGACCGATAGCGACGCCTCGCGTCCCGACGTGCGGCAACACATTGCTCGCTCTCTGTGTCCTATCTTCTCGGCACAGCGATTCCTTTAGGACGGTACGCGGTTCAAGACCAGTTATCAGTGCGTTCGACTTGTCTTAAGACGTTGTATCAATTGGAGGCAGGTTAGGTTGGTTATGTGACTTGTTTCACGACGATTCTTCGACTGTCTTCCTTGTTTATTTATCAGTTTGTTCAACAACAGTTTTGAACTTTATCAAATGGGAGAGAATTTTTGGTTAGTAAACAACTGACCGTAGAATAATGTAGGGTATTAATTATTTAATTATATTTGTAGAAGAACTGGGGAAATCTACAAGAACCCTCAATCAGGATCCTGACAGAAAAGAACTACTTTAGGTTCAACTGTTATAAACCGCCTATTGTGGAACGTAATGATAGTTATGGGTGATTAATAGAGAAGGCTATGGAAGAAAGCTGTTTTAGTCTATTTGTCAGTATTATTTTAACATTTAGGCGAAAATAAAATCTCTTCGTGTGGCTCACCGTTTCATATACGTGGTGGTGCTGGAGGCAGATTTATAATGTATCGACTACCATTACGTTTTGAGTGGAGGAACTAATTACACGAAGAAATAGATAGTCGCTTAGCTGAACAAGAAGTTACTCATCTCTTTTCAAACACAAAAGTTCATTGCCGTACTGTGGAAATATTTATGGAATGCTATGTCAGAAGATTATAGAAATCAAACTAAGTTGTCGACTAACTAAACATTTAACAGGCTAAATGTGTTTTTGAAAATAACTTTCGGTCCGAACATCGAATGTTTACGAACATTGTTCACAAATACCATTCAGAAATATCGTTTGTGAAAAATGTCCAATCAACTCTATTATCAAAAAATATTGTTCGCCATGGTCTACTCCTGGCTAAGAGATTCATGTGTTCAGAAGTTAATTCTGAATCAAAATAGGTCAGGTATAATCAGTGAAAGCTGGAGCTTGTTCAATAGCAATGAGATTGGACTGCAAATAAAAACAGAATTTTCTTCAGAATGGATTATCTTAAAGAACTGTACATAAGGCTGTAAAACTTCATCGATATTGTGCACCTGTCATGCACGAACCTAACCTAACCTAAACGGATACGTTAATAGCTAAAATAACAGAAAATGGGGTGCTTAAAATCAGCATACCTTCCAAGAAAACCTTTACACTCTTTAAAAGTCACAGTACGCTGTGTTGTCCCCTCGATCCCTGGATTAATCACCACCGGATTTATATAATTTTTGGTTTTTGATGGAGCACGTGCAAAGGAAAACTGATCTGTGCACTTAAAATGTTAACGCAAAAATTCTTCGGAGGTACCACGCATTAGTCAAACAGTGAATGTACGCATCGCTGAACTTGGTGGACATTTCCAGTACTTTCTATAATATTTCTTTTGGTTTTATGATTTCAGTGTAATTTATTTTTTTGACAAATATAACGTGTGTCAGGAATTGGTTAAGTAACTTGGCAGCGGCGCTGGGATCGTTGTGTTCACTCCCAGGGGAACTACTTCGAGGGTGATGGATGAATTTAATACCTGAGATAAGTGTACGGGTTTTTTTAGGCGCAGTCTTGAAACTTTCCGATCGCACCTCGTAAGTTATGTTTTCACATGAATTTTGTACGACGTCCATTTTTGTGAAAAATTTATGAATTCCTTCTTTTAGCTTTTGTAAACTTTGTTCATGTCTTCGGTATAAAAAAGATTGAAATCCCTTCAGTAGTTCGAAAGTTGTAACGTGCGGACAGACACACGATTATACCTTTAGCATTTTATCAAACGTCTACAAGGGACTCATAAGAATTAAATAGAGAATCCGTATGATCCACACACAGAATGAAATGATCAGTTAACTGCCGAGTGATGGCCTGCTGTGAGTCGCATGTAGCCCGCGGCCCACGGTTAGTGTATTCGTGATATGCTGTAACCACATAGTGATGTATCATAGCCAGACCATTGATTTTTCCTACAGGTATTGTAACACTTTGCAGAGGTTTTCATATTTCCAATGTGATGAATGCAAAAGTTTTAACGCCCGTGAATGCCAGCTCCGCAGACGAGATGCAGCGATCGACAATTTTATAAACCACCCACAGGTCAGGGAGGGGAGGTTACAAAATGCACCCCACAGGCAGGGTATAATTTTCTCGTTTAGCATTAATTTCCGGGTCCCTTTCCCCGTGCGTGACGTTCACATTGCTTCGTGGTAGCGAATCCAATTGTAACACGGGCCAGTTGTTGGCAGTAATCGGCCGTGGTTGCCAATCTCATTTAAAAATACAAGGAAAACAATTTTCGATATACCAGCTGTTATTTTTTTATTTTTTATTTTCTGTTATTGAATGATAGGATGTTCACATGATTGGCTCGTGTTCGTTCGTGTTTTGTTTTTTTACAGCTGAATCATTTATCGATCATCTTCGCGTGCAGTTATTTTGCTATTTGCTTTATGAGACTAATTTTTGAACGTATTTTATAATTAAAAAATTATTTCCTGTGAAATTTAAACTAACGCGTCGGGTGAAATCAAAAGTGGTCCTTCTTTTTTAACCCGTCAGCTGGGGGTTTTAAATGCCGCAGTCGAGCTCGTACAGTGGTGGTTTTTTCAGATGTCCATTTAAATTTTGCTCTAAAACACATTTTTTATCAAAACTTTTAAACTATATGAGACATAATAATTAAATTTCACTGAAATCCTTTTAAAAGATGGTTTTATAATCTTACCTTATAAGATGAGCACCCTCTGTGTGAGGAATAGAAGCAGGTGGATTAGAAGTTCAAAGTTGGTTTTATTATCTTATCTTATATGATGAACACTGTGTATGTTAGCAATGGAAGATGTTGAGTTTTGTATGGTAGTTCTTGAAACGTTATCAAAACACAACACTACACAAATAAATAGATTCTATCCTTTTCTGGCGTTTCCTGCATAACACACAATGAGGCCTGTCTTCTGGGTTATAGTGCCGTGAATTCTGATTGGTGTTTACCGACAAAGTACCTGCTGCCTCCATCATCAAGGCGATCACTTTTATAATCGCTGCCGTGATGACGTCTAATCATACTTACGAACATTAGAATTAAAAATATAAGTGAGTGATAAGCTTAGCGTTCCAGCCGCTTTATCCCCGGAGTATTTTTGAGCCCCGGAGTTGGTCCAGAATTAATAGCAGAAAAAACATTCGTACCGCTCCTGAGAATCGTCCGCTGTTGTAGGACACTGTATCAACTGCTAAATTGGTCGTAATCTGTATAGACCTTGGGACGAGGTCGCAGCTGAACTAGTGGTATTTTAGCTTGTGCTTGTGAGCGTCTGAGGTGGGAAGAAAATTGTTGGTGTCAATTGGTTTCTTGTATTTATGAAAACGAATGCAGATCTGAGAAAATTTAAGCAAAATTATCAATAAATTTTTGGTTTTTGACTCACTTTGCAAAAACATAAACCAAAACGGGGTCTGTGGGAGCAGATGTTAAAGGTTTCGTGTGTTCAGAACGTCGTTTCTGACGAAAGATGTACTCCGAGTCCTGTTTCATCTGTGAGGAATTGAGCTGGACGCCGATGACAGGCTTGTGTTTAAAACAATTACGCTAGCGACATGTCTTCTGAGACACACATCATGATCAGGACATTGTCTTCATCGTGCAAGGAAAAATGAGGAAATACAACAACAAATAAAACCCCCACAGCAAGACAACGAACTTAGCTTCCGTGGAACCAATGCGTAAGGGTAGGACGAAAGTGTTGAACAATCAAAAAGGATCTTAAATGTTTGAAAGAAAATTAAAACATTTGTGAATCTTGTTTGATAAATTACTATTCCGAGAAATAAATCGAGGAAGGTGATTAAATTGTGCAAAATTTGTTGTCATGAACTATGTGTTGGTTATTTCAGTATTTTACCAGTGAAAAATGGTAAAATACCTCAACTGTGATTGGGATTGAACCACTTGGGTACAGTTTAGATAAGTTTTTTTCATATTTAAATGCTTTTCTCGAATACAATTTTGCTTTTTGAAAAATTTCGATACCACATGCCTGTGTGTGATACTTTCTATTTTAAAATTAAATTCTTCAAACATAATTTTTTTAAACCTTAGGTCTAAAAAATGATAAGAATTGTACCATCTTACCCTATGTATAAATTTCGATTATATATCTAATTGAACACATTAAAATATTTTTAATTATTACAGATTTTTGTCGCAAAACTTTAAAATAGTTCTCACCCCACCCCCCCATTCGTTTCCCTGCTATAGCTTCATAATTTATGATTTAGGGTGTTGAAGCAAGGACATCAATAAAGTGTGACGTAGTACGTATTATGAAGGAATTATCGTAATTTATTTTAAATTTGTGGAACATGGTCTCTTACTTCGAATATCTCGTTCACTTAGGCTACAAATGTTTCAAAATGGAGTGCCCAAGAAAATATTGGACTTGAGGTGTATGAAGCACCGTACAGTTGGCTTCGGTCTGGCTCTTTTGAATAAGGTGAACCTTCAGGTTCTAAAATATTACAAAAATTTTATCGACTAAATTTAAACATATCTTAATTAGTTTAACAAGTATTGTTATGTATCGATACATAATTTAATGAAAATGTTGGAAGAATTGTAATAGGCTACTACTTTCTTTACAGAATCATAAACTTGCCTGAAATTTATAAATTTCTGATGTACAGTTTCATTGTACTCCCGTTTTTCCAGTACGTAAAAGATGAATAATATCTCGTCAGTAGTTGATTGATTATGTTTAAAGCCAAATTGATGGTCCCAATAATTTCATATACATGTACGGTATATAACATATATAAGATGGTACAGGAATTTTAATAGCTGCTGTCTGTGTTAATGGTTTTTACAAACCAAAAAATGTTGGGCGAAGGTAATAAACACTGACTCCAGCTTTTTATGGCTTGTATTTTGATGGTTTTATGTGATGTGAAAAATCAGAATGGAACCAGCTCACGATAGGCAATAACGATGCTGAAACGTCGGATAATGTTACCACAATGATAAGCATGTGAGATTTGAGATTTTATCGCGGTGAAGATGGTAATGTACTTTTGGGTTTTGGTGCCGTGTAAACTCATCGGTATATGCTAACGTTTCCATCTCCAGCCCTGAAGATGGAGACAGTATGTTTCTCCAAATACCTTAAATATGAAATTACTTCTTATAATGATGCACAAATATGGAAAGCAATTCGCTGGATTATCTTCAAAAATATTTTAAATTAAATGTTATTAAATTTATCACAAAAGCTTATCTTATTTAAAATTGTAAAGTAGGCCGATATACATAATTTTGTGGTTAAGTTTTACAACTGTCGTCTGGAATAGTTTTGGTTTGTGAATGCTTAGGGAGACAAAAATATTCTTACAGATCATTGAATTACACGTCAGCCCTGTTTGACTGAAGTGACCCGAAGGTCATTTTATCTTAATAAATTTAATTGTAGTCCATTTTCCAAGTGTGGACACTTCTGGTTAATGGACGGACGAATTCAGTGACTCGCCCGCTCATGGCTCACTCTCATCTCACCGACACGCGCGCTCAATAGTTCGCCAGATAAATGTCAGGCCACGGTCTTTCTGACACACAAGTAGGCCTGTGTGATGTCTGATGTTTGAACGTTGTATATGAAGCGGGCGTACAATGCCTGTTCCTTCCGGGGAGCCCGGACGGGCCACTGGGTGTGGGTGTTGGGTCGTAGTTGAGTTTCAGAGCGAAAGCGTTGGACCAGCAAACATTTCGCTGCCGGCATTCCCAAGCGACGTATTTCTATCAGCCGATTTCACACCCAATTACCATTCTCTCACCGTCACTCTCTCAGCATCAAATGAGGAAATTTGGGGAGGGCTTCGGGTGGTAAATAGGAAGGATGGGCATCAAGGGTGGGGTGAAGACTCCCGCATTTTCTGCCACTTTGCACTAATTTTGATCCTGGGAGTTGGGGCAGAGTAGAATGTTTTCTCATCACCAAAGTCATTCTCTTGCCTCAGAGGATACTGTGATTTACAATATTAAGGAAAGAGGTGAGGGATTCGGTAGGATTAGGACGGGGTTAGGATTAGTATTGGGAATAGGGCTGGCTGTCCTGAACGGGAACGCGGTGGCTGGTTCGAATATTGTGCTTAACGGAGCTGAAATGGCAATATACTCCATATACTGTAGCAGAAATCTTGGTTGTTTGTGTGACGCTGACAGGCGGCTGCCTCCCCCAGGGAGTGATTGTTATGTTCCTCTCGAACCAATAGGATAGCAGCCTTCGTGGCTTCACCCCAGGATATCTTGTTCAGTATTACATTTGGAGGCGGAAGATGATTTTATATACGAATATCTTTTTTGTGTAAGGAGCATGTAGTTTTGAACATTGAAGTTTTCACATTAGGGGTATAGATTGGAGATTTTATCAACATTGGTTTTTTTAATACGTGTATCATAATCGCCAAATATCGAGCCTTATGTCTAACGAGGCTTCTCAAATCAGTCTAAATTTCCACACAACTATGTCTCGTCAACAGAAGATTTCCATTTGCATCAAATGTTGTCGTCGTATTTGGACTTATGTAAAAATCCGTTGTTTTTAAATTCTGTACGCATCGAAGAAATAAGGTGGCTGTCATTACACAGACAAGTATTTTCTTGAGAAAAGAATGTAATTATAGCCTGTCCGAAATGTCTTCTGCTTCCAGATTACTCTTGCATTATCTTCTTTATTTTACGCTTAACGTTGCACTGTGTCTTCTGTGTTGTTGCATTCTTTTCTTTATTTTACACTTAACGTTGCACTGTGTCTTCTGTGTTCAGTAAAGGAAAAACAATTTACAATATTAACCAAAAATTTAAGACCACCATGCTATTTTAGTAAACCTTCCACAGGTCTCAAACTTTTGGTTGAATGTTTCCCAGTCCGAGAAAAGGATGGAAGGATCCTGTTCATATGGACCTGTCGTCAGACAGAACACTAAATAAATAAATAGTCTAGCGGTTAGAACGCTGGCCTTGTAATCCTGGGGGTCTCGGTTTCGATTCCCGGCGGTGCCCGAATTTATAACTTGTGTTGGGCAAGGCCGTGGTCTAGGCAACACGGAGTTTTCCTCCGTGGCATCCCAACAATTACTCCATGCACACACAGAAGAAGGCAATGGCAAACCACTTCTGAATCATCTGCCAAGAACGTATATGAACAAGTCCCAGTCCGAGAAAAGGATGGAAGGATCCTGGTCATATGGACCTGTCGTCAGACCTGTCGTCAGACAGAACACTAAATAAATAAATAAATACATTGTAGATCTGAACGAGTGGTCACAATGACCGCGGTTTCCCAAATAATCTAGCAGTCTTGCCAACCGCGGTTCTATCACGTTTTGTGGCCGCATTGCAGGTTACTTGAATACTTCCGAGGCAGGTATTCAGACCATTATTGAGTATGTGTTTGGTTGTTTTGTGTTGTGATTTGAGTATGTGAGTGATCACATCAATTAGGATCAGCTGTGGTGCACACGTAGCACGCATGGGGGACACATTTTAGTTGGAAGACCTGAAAGGCGGAGGTTGTTCGCAAATATGTGAGTGTGTGTTAAGCTATCCCAAATCAGGGACCAGTGTCTGGCTTTGGTTAATACTGCAAGAAACCTTCGGGTTCCAAACAAAGCAGAAATTTGTTATTGGCTGAACATTACAACCGAGTAGTTAGAACTCCTGCCTCGTATACTGAAAGTCCTGGGTTTAAATCCTTGCCTGGAGACAGACTTAGGTTTTTCGTGTTTTTTCTCAGTCTGTCCAGGTAAATTTGCGACAGTTCCTTACAGAAGGCCATTACAGCATTCTTTTATAACATTTCCAGTGTACTGTTCATTAATTATTCTAGCATTTGACAAGTTTGGGCTACTGAGATCATCTTTAAATAAACCATAAATGAAAAAACTGACAACCAGAGGGGCTGTTTGCTTTTGAAGGAATCTGCTCAATAGAGTTAATTAAATAGTAAAAACTTAGTACAACTGTACGTAGGTATAAAGTGAGCGCTTGTTACTTTGTGCAACATCTCAATGATTTTTGTTTCATGTTCGGGAGGAACGAGGTTTTCGTAGGCCTACAGATCTACGAGTTACGACTCTTGGGTTTACCTTCAGCTGAATGAGGGATTACGTTCTTAATTTCAATTCGACTCACAATTGAGAATAATATGAAATTATTTTATTGAGTTATGGAGTTGAGAAGTGTGTTTGAATTGTCCGGAAAAGAAACGCCATTACATTCAAGAATTTAAAACACGACATTCCATTCCACTTCAAAGTTATTTGAAAAGTTTGATTGTGACGTATGGAGGGAGATGTTCAATTTTCTTATACATTTTATTCCGTTGTTGATAAAACTTATTCTAATACAAGATTACAAGACCCCTTTATCGACTGAGCTTACCCGTGTTTCTTACGTCTTCAATCGGAATTTACTAGATGGCAGGTGCGTTTTCAAAATGACAATCCAATTCACTGCTTTTTCATGATCAGCCATGTTCTTACTATTCTCACATCGATTTCATACCTGGCCACAGCTTCACATTAGTTAATTGTGAGATTTGAGACGGGGACAGGAAGGGGAAGGGGGGATAATACAAGAAGGGAATTATTTGTACCATAGAAAACATATACATAAATTGGGTGAAGGCATATTCGAGTATTTGTCCAGCAAAAAATATAAATACAATTTTTTAAAATAGAGAATATAAAAGAGAGAAATTGAAAGATAGGCAGGAAAGAGGGGGGTGGGGGAGAGGGGGGGATGGCGGTACAGAGCCTGAAAGTAGTAACAGCAGCTTAGGGTCCGGATGCTGCCTTTGAATATAAATGAATCTGGCTATAATGCATTTACAAACCGACTCTTTGAATCTGTGTTAGTCTCGCCTGGTCGAACCAGAAAAGGCATGCAGCGAATAGGAAATAAAACCAAAATGCGCAAGGGACAGGCGAGTCTTTCAATAGGTATGCTACAAGAGACACCAAGGGAGGATATTCCTCTATAGGATGTAACACAATTTCCTTGTTGAACAACAGCGGTTTGTATTTGTTGTCAATAAAGCTTTGCATTCTAAACACTAAGGAAGACATTTTGACATTTCTCAAAATAAACGTGAAACTTCTGGAATATCCGTAGCATAATAGGACATTGTCAGATAAAACTGTTGTAAGTGAACTGTTTTGATGTATCGATACTCTGCGTAAATTAAGATTGGCTGTAGTTACGTTTATTTTAGTTAAATTGACAACAATTATTTATTTTAATCCGTCTGATCACAATATTTAAAATTTCTTATAATTAAGATAATAAAATATCATTCATGTTCCATATCGATTGATCGATTTACATTTCGGAACATTTACACAACATGTTTCGGTTTTTATAAAACCATCATCAGGTGTAAAATATATCTAAGAACTTAAAACTCAATTATGATTTCTGTAGTTTTTTTGGTGATGTTTCATTACGTTTGTTTTTCCATTTTTTGGGCGAAGGTGTTGTTTTTCTTAAATATTATTAGATGTACATATCGGCCAAAGATGTAGGAGTGAGTGTCCCGATATGTCCAGAAGTACTAGTGTCTTCGAATAGGTGTGGGTCAATACTTGTGTAAATGTTCCGAAATGTAAATCGATCAATCGATATGGAACATGATTGATATTTTATTATCTTAATTATAAGAAATTTTAAATAGAAAATTATATTGTGATCAGACGGATTAAAATAA
>NW_019060243.1:568687-599266 GCF_000696155.1 Zootermopsis nevadensis
CTGGGATCGTTGTGTTCACTCCCAGGGGAACTACTTCGAGGGTGATGGATGAATTTAATACCTGAGATAAGTGTACGGGTTTTTATAGGCGCAGTCTAGAAACTTTCCGATCGCACCTCGTATATGCTATAAGTTTAATACGTTTTATAAACATCTTGTTAAATTTGACATGGCACTAATAGAGACGAGGTCCGGAACATTAGCTTGTATTTCTCGTGAGCCATCTTACTCGCTTCACTGGCTGAAGGAAATTCGCGTAGAAATTCCCTACGTCAGCGCGGCATGAGAGCATCTGTGTTGGCCGGTTGTAAACCGATCCAATCAGCTTAGGACCACAGAGAACTAACTCTCTGTGGACTATGAATATGCCTAATAAAGGTTTAGACATCGCATGATTGCAACGTTGACTTCTCAGTGCATTTTTTGAGTATCTTGTTCTTGAGAGATGTTCTAATTGAAACAGGCGGCATGTTATTTGTCAAAGCAAATACAACATGTCTTTGTTCTATATAAGATATGTAGTACATGCAATAATGATGGATCTGTGTTACCATAAAACATAAATTTGTAGTGAACAAGATCTAAGTAACTATTGGGATACTCGGTGATAATTTGGCTAGTATTCAATATTTGAACATTCGAATTTGTAAGATCTTTTTTATCTTATTTTGGTACCTTGAGATTAAAATACTGTGTAAACACTGTTGTGAAAATTTAAGTGTAGATAGCATGATATTATTAAAATGTATCTTATATAAATTGGGTGGGATGGTGTGAATTAGATACATCATATCTAGCTAAGCGATAGCTTTTCAAGAAGGAGCTACTCAATTATTACAACTATATTTGTCTCAATTGTTTTGTCTTTCATTTCTTGCAAGTTTTAGGCCCAATTAGACTTATTTCGAGATTACACAAAGTGTTCGAAATACCTCTTTCATGGTCTTTGTAGAGATCTGTATGTAAGAACTATTTCTGATTATTTATAGTCTGACATGCGGGGAATGTGTTTTGTGCGGATGCAAAACTTAGTCTTACACACACAGAGAAGAAAAAAAGATTGAATTTTAAAAATAGCTTAAAGAGAATACTTGGTTCTGAGAGATACAAAATTCCAAGAGAATTACATGGCGCATTATAATTTGTGCTCATCCCCTGGTATTGTTTAGGTTTTCAAATCAACCGGGGGCCATTTCGAAGGGCCATGTCTTAAGAAAGTGCAAACAAGGAGTGAATTTAAACTTCTGACAGGAAAATTATTTCAGGAGGATACAATTAAATTCGATGCTTAAAAAACAGAAAATTATATAGGATTGAACGAGTTCAAAATGTAATCTAACGCTAAGTGTGTGCTTAAGTTAACTCTTCTTTTTCCTTTCCGTATTTCTCCTCAGTTCCTTCTGATTCGGTAAGATCAAGGCAGAACTTCAGTTGCTTAATAGGCCTGCATTATCATTTGCGTAAGGAAGCTAATTTTATCGAAGCGAGAACAGCATTAATTTGTTCGTGTTACACTTTCATATTCTGAGTGTAGACGTAGAATTGATGTTTCCTACAATGGTAGAACCCGCCACGGTGGTCTAGCGGTTAGAACGCTGGCCTTGTAATCCTAGGGTCTCGGGTTCGATTCCCGGCGGTGCCCGAATTTTTAACTTGTGTTGGGCAAGGCCGTGGTCTAGGCAACACGGAGTTTTCCTCCGGGGGCTTCCCCGGTTTCTCCGTGGCATCCCAACAATTACTCCATTCACACACAGAAGAAGGCAATGGCAAACCACTTCTGGATCATCTGCCAAGAACGTATATAAACAGGTCCCAGTCCGAGAAAAGGATGAAAGGATCCTGTTCATATGGACCTGTCGTCAGACAGAACACTAAATAAATAAAATAAATTGTTTGGTAGAACACTTTTCATTCTCTTCAAGGCAGTGGGCACTTGGTTTGAATCAGCAGCTGTACCAACACAGATTTTGAACTCCAGGCAATTAACCCGACAAAGCCAGTGGATATCGCTGTCGTCCACGCATTGTTAGTCATAACATCTAATCATTTCTCGTTTGATACTTCATATCCTCTGATGTTTTCAGGATATACTTCCTTCAGAAGCTGATGGTCGTTCAGCTAGTCAAATACTCCTATACTTTTACTATGTTCACAAGAGTCCGCCATTCGACACTATATTGGGACAGTTTAATCGAGTTTACAGACACGCCTTAATTGTTATAACAGATTCGAGTAGTTACTACAACTAGGGTCATCAAGTGGCCTGATTCTTCCGCATATGACAGGAAAAAAATGTTTTATTTGAATAAGTCATTCTAAGAACACAAAGATTTGATTTTAAATGTGAAAACTGGATGAAACTAATGGTTTAACCACATTATTTAGCAAGTAGGCTTAAACTCTAGGAAGACTGCTGTGACTTTGGAATTAAAAAAATATAACCAGGTGAGTCTTAGAGAATTTTTAACAACTCAGTATACGAAGTCGTAGGTTTTATTAACAAAATTCTGAAGTTGAATTCGGCTGATCACAACTTCAGACGGCCATATTATAACCATATGTTATATTGTCACCTAAATAGACTAAGCCTATAATTCACACTCATTTGTAATGGTGTAATACCCAAGAAATTGTTATTTCTTGTCCTTGAAAATAAAGTATACTATCCAAGCTCGTAAGAAAATAGCATTTCGTCCTTGGAGTCGTATTCTCCTCCCAACTGCCTTGGCGCCTCAATACCGAAATGGATAAAAATAATTAAATATGGGCGAAAAATAAACGAGTTTTTTATATCCGAAAATTGTTTACGCAATTCTTACAACTTCGAATGTTCAATTTTTTTTTAAACTTTCAACATCACTTTTTTATGAAGTAGTAACATTTTAGAAGCAAGAGACTATGTATACAGGATTTTATATTATGAATGTATGTAACATGATGAGGTTTTTACAAAATTTCTATTTTGTAAATTGCAGATAATTTCATTTTAACATACTTCAGTAATTTGTTTTCGTTGTTAAAAGAATTATGTTGCTCTAATGGGTGTACCTCTGTTACGAGAATATAAACTGATAGTCCAAATGCAATTATTTTTCAATTATACCACATCTTATCTTGTCAAAAGCTCTTATATTTTTATGAGATTGACTTGGAATTCTTCTACCTCTGTTCCTAAAGTAATTATAGTCTTATAGACAGAAGAGGTAAGAGTCACACAATTGTGATTTTAAGAAAGTTTCGGTATTTGCTGAAAAGGATTCTGTTTCCAAAATATGCTTAAGATATTTTATCGAAGTAAAAAAAAATTGACTGAATTCTTTTGTTACAATGGCTGGATTCGAAAAGCAAATGTTTGACTGAATATTGTAAAAATAGGTCGTAACGTATTTTGTTCTTATGCGGTATTACGTATACTAAAGAACAAGAGTGCAACAGTGTGCTAGGTCACTTGAAGTACCCTTATAATTATGTAAAATTTGAGGTTTTCACGGTAGTGAGTTTGAGTTTCTTCCTTTAGCTTTAATTATAGGACACTTACTTATACTTATTGTAGTTTCTACAGTTATATGTGAACGTACATTTGACATGGAAATAAGCGTCTGGTGGTAATAGCTGAAACACTTGTGTAAACTCTCAGCTAACGTTTAAGTTATTGCATATATTATTGCTTAGTTAACTTTGCTACAGATGCCACACGACTCAAACTCGGAAATTATTCTCCTTTCGTACCTTTTAAAACACTAACAATATTTAAAAATGTTCTAAATAGACGTCAGAAATCTTAATGAGGTTAGGTTTTATTTAATCTTTTTCACGATGAACTACTTCTGAGAACTTCTTACAGAAATAGAATTATGCTCGCTGTGGAGATGGTTTTGTATTGACCGTGTACTGTAAAATTAAAAATTCCTCAATACAAAATATAATCGATATCTATCGATTCGTTTTTGGAAATAAAATATGATTACGAACGGATACACGGAAATACTCAAGTCCAGAGCTTGACATCGTCTGTAGGCCAATGTAGAAAGCTTTAAGAACCTTTTCTTGTTTAGCCAAGGACGATGTGTGTTTACCGGCCACTTGGACTGAACACAGCCGTCAATAGAACACGAAACCGCCCGTGTCAGCTTAGAACCGCAGATACAATTAACGGACACAAGCGTCCGCTTGCTAAGCCGATGTTCAAGGGGGCTCTGCATGCCAGTCGAAATGGAAAGAAAGCACAGGACCAGTTAACAATTGGATTACGACAGATAACAATCGACAGAAGGAAATAAATGGTTAGATTCAATTTGCTACTACTCCCCAGACAGCAGGCCACACTGAAACCGATACGTTGATGCCATCTACATTGCCTAATCTCAAAACGTTTTCTTTGTTCGAATTGAAGCAAAAGTATAGTTAGTTTTAGTTGAGGGAAAACTTTGTCAATGTATTAAGTTTAAGGTTTACATGCGTCATGTTTGTGTTTTATGATTAAAATATATAATAAAATTCAGGTCAATACACAACTTTATTTAGATGTTAAAATTTAAAATATAAATGTTAAAATTCAACCCGAGCAGACGTAGACACACCACACAACACGACTTATGAATAATCAAAACAAACATAAGATGCGTAAAACGGGAGGATCAACGGAACACATGCTACAATAATGAACAAAACGGACGAATATATTGAAAGACATGCATTATAATATAAAATAGTTTTAAAAGACAACAACTGAAGATGATGCTTTGCATCGAAACATGTAGTGAAGTGAATGAAAGCGCTCTATTGTAACATCGTTATAGTGATGAATGGCGCAAATTTAAATTTTAAATTTTAACATTTAAATTTTAAATTTTAACATCTAAATAAAGTTGTGTATTGACCTGAATTTTATTATATATTTTGTCAATGTAGTAAAGATATCGGCTTATTCTCACTTCGATGTCGTCTTCTGTTCGTTAACGAAGACAATTTTGAGTCCACATTAAGGGAATCACTTAGGAGTGTTTGGTGAAATGTTTATGGTTGAACGTTGCATTAAATCTGCATTATTGTGTTTTTGTAGAATTGATTTATACTGTTTAGTTAATCACGGTGCATTATTTATAATTTAATTTTGGTTTATGTACTGCAATTTATTTATATTTTTATACATGATTGACTTATTTTATTTGTTGTTATTTTATATTTCTTTATAATTGTCAAGTTTTGTTTGTCTGAATAGTAATTTTTTCTGTAACCTTAACAATCTTTGTATATATTTGTTTAAATCTTGTCAGTCAAATCACAATAAAATTCTATTAAATATTAAAATATTACTAAAATTAACATTTAAATATTTAAAATGATGTTCTCTATCGAAATGTGATGTTCTAATGTAAATCGAACATTTCGATAGAGAACATCATTTTAAATATTTAAATGTTAATTTTAGTAATATTTTAATATTTAATAGAATTTTATTGTGATTTGACTGACAAGATTTAAACAAATATATATTTATCACAATATGACGCAACTTTATCATCTCAATCTTTGTATAATTTTGTATTTTTTGCTAAATTAACTTGGTCTGCATTTTAAATTCCTAGAGAGTTAAGTCATGTGCCCCGTTCAACTACAGAATTAATTCTGCAACTGTGAATCGTTTATATAAAACATTTGGTGGAACCGCGTAGACGGGGGACCGGCCAGTCCCAGAAATGAGACCTCTTCTGTTATCAACATTGGACAGGTTTGATAAACCGGCATTGAGAAAAGGAAACCTTTGTGGAACAAAGACAGACAACCTTTCAATGAGAGAATATTTGCGTTCCGTTCGTCCGTAAGTGCAACAAATACGTAGCAAGAAGCAGAATGATTATTTAAGCTGAGATTTGAATGCTTTTAGAACTGTGTAAATGTTTATTGTGATCTTATGGTTTGTAGCGCTTTATTGTGTTGTAAATTCTAACCAACACATCATCTCAAGCTTTACGGTTGATGGTAAGTTTATAATGTCACATTCTAGAACACCACAATCGAAGCTGTGTTCCTTCTGAGTGAATTAAGTCTTTGGAGAATATGTCCTCAAAGCCAAGAAGCTAACTTTCTGTCTTAAGTATAACTCTGTGGAGCTCACCAGGACGCCGATTTAGAGTCTGTGAACAAACCCTTTAACTACCACCATTCTGTAACGAGAAAGTTATACGTCTGCACGATGTTGTTCAAAGTGCCTTAGTTTATGTTAATTTTATTTATTTAGTGTTCTGTCTGACGACAGGTCCATATGAACAGGATCCTTCCATCCTTTTCTCGGACTGGGACCTGTTCATATACGTTCTTGGCAGATGATCCAGAAGGGGTTTGCCATTGCCTTCTTCTGTGTGTGAATGCTAAATTTTGTAGCTCTAAACAACGCATTTGCAGACCTGTACAACAAACGGAACTACTGTCAGGGAAGACCTTTATCTTCGACTGTTAAACGTACAAAAGAGTTTACGAACTGTCGAATAAGAATTTGGAAATACCCAATCATTCTGGCCAAACATTAAGTTAAAATTCTATTTAAAGTATCAGCACTATTGTCTAATTTACTGTACAATATTTACAAAGACTTTATGACAGTGAAACGCGTATTAACAAGGAGAAACAAACGCAGGACAGTATAGTGAAATAAAATGTTATGAAATGGTGAAAAGTGGTAATCGTTTCTTGACAAGATTGTGCAACAGTGTTGTATATCCATGGCCTTTATGCGTTCTTTGCACATGAGCTCAAATATCACGTCCATATAAAGCAACAGGTAAAATTGTAATTACGAACTGAATGGTAGCAATGATTTCCCCCGTATTTAATCTTAAGTTCTTCATAAATGAAATTCTTATTTTTTATTGTATTTTCCAAATATTTCAAAGCTGTCACATTTTTTAAAGATATATTTAGCTTCTTTACATCGTGTTTTTTATCTTTCATTTTGGTGACGAGAAATGAAGTTATTTGATTAAATATATAACTTCATTAAAGTTTGCGTAGAAGCGGGCAGTGGAAATGCCTTCAATGAGAACAGAGGCACTCTTCTATCACGTGACTTGCACGGGTATGAGGACAAACCAAGTGCAAATTGCCGTCTCTTTGTGAGAGAAGAATGCGTCACCCGATTTGTGATTGTTCGTCCACGGACGTGTATTGAATTCTATTTGAAGAGAGAAGTAAAGCTAGAAACAGACTGAAAGAGAGAACTTATGAGAGAGAAAGACGACGAACACTGAAACATATCGCGGCTGCACAGTTTCTATAGAAATCTATTTTGCGAGTCGGTAAAACAGAGATCCTGTTATTTTGTAAATTCTATGCACTGTTAAGATTTCGTTTTCCTCTCTTTGTTTTCTTGACTCTAGCTAGACATTGTGAAATGTGTTTGAAGCTAACGCAATTGTTTAATGTTTCAGCATGTTCAAAATTCGTGTCTAATAGCGGGATTTGTTGTGTTATCGAGAATGGAACAAATTGCTTCAAAGAGGTGGGAAAAGAAATAACTTTTAAAATAAATAAAATAATGAGGATGAGACGCATTTCCCAGACTATTTGCAACTCGTAAAGTAGTCTCAAGTTCCATGACGAATCCGTGAAAAAATAATCGCATTCTCAGCGTCAATTTATATTCTTATATCTACCCATCATCAGCTGTTACTTTCTGATACATTTAGAGAAATTGTTGAATTGAAAAATAAACAAACAAACAAACAAGTGAATACAAACATACTCCGATGTTAAGTGGACACAGCGCTGTGTATTGAAGAATACAACTTACTAATTATTATCATTGTAATGTTAAAATAATAAATAAATTTAATCTAAAATTTTGACAAAAGTGTATTTTAAAAATTTAGTGCGATTTACCGCTGAGTATACAATAGATTTTTCAAAGAATTTCTTGCTCCATAGAGTGAGTGAGCGATGTTTTGATTGGTTAAATCTTTGGAATTCGTAGCTCTCGTAACATTTAAGAATTCAGTCCGTACCGCAAGGTAAACACAACAATTTACCATTGCAAATAAAAATAACTTATTGCTGTTTAAGCAGATAATCGTTGTTTAGTCTGGGAATTATTTGACACCAACAAATACACTTTATAGGCAAAACTCAAAATAATTTATTGTTAAAGCATGTGGCGGAAATAGTTCCCAATAGTCCTTATAAAGTTGATTCGGTATATATGCATTAGGGTAGAGACAGTTGACCGTTTAATGGGGCCCGTTGCAGGCTGAGTTAATTGTTTTGTTTGTAAGTGGATCTAATGTTATTTTATGTATTTTTGTTCATCGGCAAATCAGTCTACATTCATTCTGAGCTAGTAATTAGTTGTTAACAATATATAATTAAATGTTATTAAGGTGATAAATTAAAGGATGTCTTTTGTGAAACTTCGCTTTTACAAAAAGCGGGGAATTTCTTGATAGCTGAACTTGTTGGTAGTGTCTTTAAGAACTGTGTGCTCCAGAGTGTCTGTCTTACAAATCGCACCATTCCTCTCTGGAGTTCCAGTAACTGACCATCTTTGTTCTAGTCCAATAAATTTCTAACCGTGTTCTGTTCAACCCCGCGGTGCCATGAAGGTTTTTCTACACTTGAAGTTATTTTATTATTTAAGTGAATAATATAATTGTACCTGAACTGATGCGTTAAAGTGAAATAATGACACCAAGATCATGAAAGAAACAACTTAAGAAATGTACGCATTACGTAGGAATTCTGGGGAACTAACCAGAATTTGACTTTTGCCGTAGATTCCAGTGATATCAAAATTGTCTGGTTGTAAACAGGGAGGATTCTCCACAAGATTGCACGGCTGATGAGGATTCCCCACGCTCGAATTGCTTATGAATTCCGAACCCTGTCAAGTTTCAGTCTCTTGCAAAGCGTCCGTTTATGTTGTCGAAACCTAACCTAATTTTGAAAGTTCCTATTAAATTTTATAAAATTTATTAATATTAAATTTTACGAAAGTCTTTTCATCAGTTTTCAAGTTATTAGGACAGACACTGATTGATATAGTGAAGCTAATAGGTTCATTTTTGCACCTAAAAAGTACTTTCAATTTATGAATAAATTTGTATGTGGAAAACAATATAACTTTGGGCAGAATGTTGTGTTTATTATATTGCATTGAACCGCGTGGCTTTTGACTTCGATTCTACGCGTACAGTAAACAAGTTCTCGGTTTCAACCCAGAAACTGCCATTCTGTTGCCGGTGACCGTCCTGGACGCTCAAGACTAAGTGAACACGTGTACTTCGAGAGTGGCTGTGTTAGGTAAAGTCCGTCAAATTTGTTCCTGTATCACGTATTTTTATAATATCTATTTTAGGAATTTCTCCTGGGCTAACGTTTCTATGATGAGGGAAAAGTCGTAAAATCTCTTGATTAATTTTGGGACAGAAACTTAGTGTATCAGTTTTGTCGGTTAAAGACGATCATGTTAGTTGCACAATTTATATTGCTTAGAATTCTGTTTATTTTAACCATGCAACTTTCATTATATGGTCCTGTACTTACTTATTTCCTCATACATACTAACGAAAGTAACTATTCCTAAGTATATTTAGTTTATTTACGTAGCCTAGGGCATATTTTTAAAAATCGTATGAAATTTTCCATCTGTGTTCCTCATACCTTGCTCATGAGGGCCGAATTTGACGGAAGTCAGATTGTGTATAATTACGAATCCGTGGCTAATTTTCAATTAATGTATTCTATTTTTTAAGAAAATTGTGTTTGTGATTAATATTCATTATACATACACAGGCTTAGTCCGAGGCTTAGTTAATGTGTTCGTAACAATAATTTTTTACGGTGAAAGCTTGTTAACCTTACTCCCAACCCCCAAGCTGGAAGACCACCCCTCGTCATCTGTCCGCGATTGCTTATTCAGTGTATTCGCAGCTAACCTCCATACCTGGAGGCCGTTCCTCTATCCGCAATCTGAGGACGCGCCACGCAATGGTGCGAGAGATCCCATCATACATGAACACAGAAGTTTTACTAGAGGCTAGTAGACAAGTGGGGCTAGAAGTAAATTCAGAAAAAACGAAGTACATGTTTGTATCTCGTCATCAGCAGACAGGCGGGCAAAATTATCTTAGGGTGGCTAATAAGTTCTTTGAGAGGGTTACAAAGTTCAAATATCTGGGAACAACAATAACAAATCAAAATGACACTCATGAGGAAGTTTGGAGGAGATTAAATTCTGGAAATTCTTCCTACTTCTCAGTTCAAAATATTTTGTCTTCCCGTCTGATTTCTAAGAACCTGAAAATTAAAGTATACAAAACAATAATCTTGCCTGTTGTTTTTGTATGGGTGCGAAACATGGTCTCTCACTCAGAGGGAGGAACACAGATTGCAGGTGTTTGAGAATCGGGTGTTGAGGAGGATATTTGGGCCTAAGAGGGAAGACGATGGGGCATGGAGAAAACTGCACAATGACGAGCTTAAAAATCTGTACTGCTCCCCCAGTATTGTCAGGGTGATTAAGTCGAGAAGACGGTGATGAACCTTCGGGTTCGGTGAGCCATCTAGTTAGTTAGTTATACATACACAGGCCTATAAGTTACTTTTGCATATTGTGGAGTATATTTTGACTAACGTTTCTAAAGCTACTGTACCTACATTGAAAACCTTTAGTTCTTAATGACGGTATTGAAGATCAATCCCTTAATAATCTCTTAATACTTCAAGCAAGTATTTTCTGTTTTTTATTGATGGAATTATGGACACTGTTGAAAGATACATACGTTAAAATGAAGTCAAGAGGGTAACGATTAGTAACTTCCAAGATAATAGTATTAGTACTTTATTTTCGTGAATATACCAGAGAAAACCCATAGGTTGATGGGTGTGTTCATCCTTAGTGTACATAATTAAGTTTTAAACAGTTTATAATACGATAAAACTGTAGAAAGAAACGTCTTGTCATATGGAACTCTCAAATTAGTCTATATTTTAACGTTTTATATGCTAAAGTTTTTTTTAAAATAAACCTTCTCCTGTTTTCTACCATATTAATTCTGTTGTACTAAAACGACAAGGAACAAACCTTATCAGCGGTAACTATATATACCATCTACTTTAACATTTCTGCACGTTAGCCAGTATATTTATGTAATAAAGATCAAAATTTTTTATAAATAAAATAAAAATGCACTCCTAACAGTAATGATGAGCCTTTCATTGAATTTTGAAATAGTGTTTAGGTGAGTTTTGTTCTTTTAATCGTTAAATGTTGGGAGACGAGAAGGGAGATTACTTTTCGGTGATTTGTGAAGCTTAAGGGTTATGCTGCTGCTTCTAGTATTACTGCTAATGCTCTTACTTCTACTACAAAGATAGCACGAAGAGTCATGTTTATCATTAGATAAATATTTTCTAATTTCCTTGTTGCTGATTTATTTTATTTATTTATTTAGTGTTCTGTCTGACGACAGGTCCATATGAACAGGATCCTTCCATCCTTTTCTCGGACTGGGACCTGTTCATATACGTTCTTGGCAGATGATCCAGAAGTGGTTTGCCACTGCCTTCTTCTGTGTGTGAATGGAGAAACCGGGGAAGCCCCCGGAGGAAAACCCCGTGTTGCCTAGACCACGATCTTGCCCAACACAAGTTATAAATTCCAACCCGAGACCCCAGGATTACAAGGCCAGCGTTCTAACCGCTAGACCACCGTGGCGAAGAAATGACGTAATATTTTATTGTGAGAAAAATGGGTTTGTCTGCTAATTGAAATGATTATCTTCTCAGAGGTAACTTTAAAGCTAAGTTGAATTGTTTTAAGTTTCTTATAGGGGACAAACACACACACAGCGTGAGACTTGCCTCACAGAACAAAGTAAGTGTCCTATAAAATATGGCTTTCAGTTGTATCTCCTTACCACATTTCAACGTGCAGCTGGAGATATCAACGAAAGCGTAACGAATACCAGAATGTGTAATGCAAAGTAAGGCTGTAATCCGAAATGTTCCCATAAAATGTTTGTATTTCTGTGATACGTTTCATCAAATGAGCGTAGCCAATAAAATTGCCCCGAGCAACGCGCATTAAGTCATTAGAATTGTTATTTTCTAGCGTTCTGTAGTTACATGGATTTATGATCCATTACTATTCCCTGCCAAGTTATAGAACATTCTGGTATAAAGCGACAAATTTCACTGGAATTCTGTCTCTGTTGTAATACTGACTATTTAACTACGATCATGTTCCACAAGATAGAAAATATCACCACAACTTATTCTTATATGATTGTTTAAAAGACTTTAAAATGAAGTATTTGTAAATGTCTTATTTTACAGAAGTGTAAGTCTATATTCCATTACATTCGAAAGACGTAATCCCCTTCTAGTGCAATTGATGAAGACGCTAAAGAAAATAAGACATCGTTATCTCAGTCAACAAGCCTTAACACAGCTGAAGTTGTTATGAAACGTTAAAAGGTTATTGGAAACATTTTTGACAAATCGTGCAACTTTGAAGAAGACTTGGTTCTGTCAGGGGCGTTAACGAATGGCCACATCTTAACGTTAAGATATTTCTCTCTCTCGCGTTCAGTAGTTGCTAGGATACTACCTTTAAATAGGCCATGACCACCTCCTTTCAAATTCCTCACATACGAGGTGCGATCGGAAAGTTTAAAGACTGTGTCAATAGAGGGCGAACCGGATGTAGTACGAGCTTCTGCCGCTAGGGGGTGCGGCCTACATTCATAGTGAATCAGTGTGCCAGCCGGCATCATCGAATTAGTATTTGTTTCTTAGTTACGGGCGTTTTGGTAGTGCATTACACCGACCCTCCTGCGATTTCGGAATGTGTGTGTGAATGGAGTAATTGTTGGGATGCCACGGAGAAACCGGGGAAGAAGCCCCCGGAGGAAAACTCCGTGTTGCCTAGACCACGGCCTTGCCCAACACAAGTTATAAGTGTGGCTTAAATTCAGAATTTACTAAACGTAAATTATGAGGTTCCAGATCTGGTGCCTAAAGGTGACAACAGTCAGGGTCGCTGGAGGGCAACACTGCGTATCTGGTAAACTTTAGAAATTTATTGAGGCATATATTTATTTAAATCATTGCCTGCTTAACATGTTTTTGTCAGAAAAACCCTTTCTACTTCCAGTACGAAGCTATTTATTGATCGCAGAATGACTGAGCTGTCTTTGTGTTCTTGATACTTGACTTGTTCTCCGACTAGCCTGCCACTTCTGAGGGTGTCTTCAAATCAGCCGATATGTTTCGTCTCTTGCGTACCTTCGCTTTGGATTTTAGTCTTTCTAGCATTTTCTCTTTGTCGCTAGGTCTCGTCTTATTCAACCGGAAGTAACAACGAAACAAAAGACTTTTCGAAAATTACTTTTCCGTACAAAATAGGGTTTGGGTGATGGGAGGAGGGTGGTACTGGAAGGGTGTGGTTGGGAAGGAAAAGGGAGCAGAAGGGATGGAGGGGTTTAAGGACATCCATCCCTCAGGAGAAAGAGGAATAGAGAGAGAGTTGCGTTGCTTGAATGGAATACTTAAAGAAAAGCTTCATTGTATACATCATAATGAACTGAACAGTGCAAATAGTCATGGGGTGGGAAATATGGGGACACATTGGAGCTGGGCGGGCGAGAGAGTTGCTTAATAGGATCAGTTGTTGAACTGTTCGATGTGATTCTAGCATTGTTGGAGACAAAATTGAGTAGCATTCAGCTTCATTCATCCTTGGCACCCTGACTTCAATAGATACGTAAAGAGAAGAGACTCCGAGCTTGAATGTGCTGGCTGCATGGAAAGAGGAACGCGAGCTACCGCCTCCGCCCGCCGCTAGAGCTCGCGTACATCGGCAGACGCGGTCTGTTCTATCCCAATTCTTTTATATTTTTATATTCGATTTTTATTTATAAGTGTCTTCTGCCAAGCATTTACTTAGCGTTTTCTTTTGCTTATACGAAATACGAGCTGGCCTGTGCCTCATTTCCTGTTCAAACTTACATTAAGGTATCGAACAGTGGCTAGTAGTGCATCTTAATCGCGTACCGTATTCGAGTCTCTCTCGGGACACCGAATATCTTACCTGTCATTTTTCTTAATCTTCAACAGGCAAATGCTGGATTTCAGCATTAGAACCGATTACGGAAGCTTCCTTCGACGTCTCTTATTGTCTTGGAATTTAAAGTTATAGAACTTACTGAGCTTGATAAAGCGTCATTAAGTAACCTATGAAACGACAATATTATAATATAATAATTAAAGAATAAATGTATATACATATAAATATTTTAACATTCTGTGAACACTGGGATAATTCAATTCAATTCAATTCATTTATTAAAGTGCTTGACAACAGCCAGATAAGGCCAATAACAGTCAAGCACTGAACAACAGTAAAGAATGAAATATAATACAATAATAACATTAATTTCTATAATAATAAAAATAAAACATTACAAATACAAAATCAAATAAATGAAAATAAATATTTAAATGTACCATATTATTAATAATAAAAATTCAATTTAATTTAATTCAATTAATTTATTAGTAATAATAATAATACTAATAACAATTGGTGTTATGTTTTATAACAAATGTAATTTAGTTGAAGAAATGTTTTCACAGTGCTTGGCAAAACCAAGAAGGGCATCTTAAAGCCGCGATGAAAATGAGACGAAAATAGAACGAAATATGTAAGGTATAAAGGAGAGTACAAATAACGATGCAAATATATTAAGCATTTCAGGTAACAGAAGAGCGAAAACCGTCCGGCTAAATTTCCAGTTCTTCTTTTACGATTATGATCTCTTCCGTAGTTACAGTTCTTATGACTCTCTTGTCTATAAATTGCTACATTTTCAGAAGCGTTGATATCGAACTGTGAAGTTACGACGCTACAAAGCAACAGTAACCGGAAGTCTCTTTCCTCGTACAATGGAAGTCTACGTGTCGAGGTTCTTATGTCCTCAACATGTGTAATTAATCCAGTTGATACAAATCTGTAACGTATGACAATTCTAGTGAATTTACACAGTAACTCCAGGTTTGCCACAGTTTTTAGGTTTACCGAAGTTACAAAGCCTCAGTGGTTGACAGAGCAGAATTAAAGAAACTATACCGATAAAGCTTTGTTATTATTTATTTATTTAGTATTCTGTCTGAGGACAGGTCCATATGAACAGGATCCTTCCATCCTTTTCTCGGACTGGGACCTGTCCATATACGTTCTTGGCAGATGATCCAGAAGTGGTTTGCCATTGCCTTCTTCTGTGTGTGAATGGAGTAATTGTTGGGATGCCACGGAGAAACCGGGGAAGCCCCCGGAGGAAAACTCCGTGTTGCCTAGACCACGGTCTTGCCCAACACAAGTTATAAAATCGGGCACCGCCGGGAATCGAACCCGAGACCCCCAGGATTACAAGGCCAGCGTTCTAACCGCTAGACCACCGTGGCAAAAGCTTTGTATTCAACTATATTTCTGCACGAATAACACATTTCGGTGGTGTCATTAACTCAAATGCCTGCTCGAGGCATTTCGCTTGTAAACACTGGCCCTTCTTACCTGCAACTGTCAGCTATTGAAGACTAGTATGGAAAGGTATTTTAAATTCAGCGGGTAATGATTTCTTTCCTGTCTGCGTCCCTCACTTTCTCTCCTCCTCTACACTCCTTTCGCTCTTTTATGTCCTCCCTCCCACCCTTCTTTCACCAGTTTCCCTTTCTTATTAATGTCAACTTCGAACAATAATAAGAAACTTAAGGATCAACATTAGAAATACTTCTATGAATTGCCTAATGGTAGCAGCACTTGCAAAATTTGAATTCTATGATAACTTTTTATGTCATCCGTTCTACGTCAACACTTCCCTGAGATCCGTATCCGATTAAATATCTCCAATAAGAGCGCAATCAAACACTAAATAACAAAGCAGTGGTGTTTAAAAGAGTTCTAATCCCTGGGGAACGCCTATTAAAATTACAGCAAAGAACAAAAACGGATACATTATATGAAGACGTATACGCCTTTCCTGCTCTCAAAACTGACTGGGCTGGGAATCCCTAGACCAGGGGTGGCCAACCCAAATGATCTTTCGGGCAAAGTGGCATCATAACTCCGCGGGCCACATATAAAATTATATATCCCCATATTAGATTTAGATACACTATAGACATTTTTTTGGAGTGAAAAATTGAAACATAATGAGTTATTATTATTGTGTTTACTATTATTCTTACATGTAAACATAGATAATATAATAATAATGATACTAAGCGTACATTGTAAAGAAATATATAGCACTAAAAATTAAATATAAAAAATATATAAATATGAATGAAATAAAAATAATGAAATCAATTCTTGTTACAGTGGTTTCTATGGCCAAGTTAAAGGTCAACTTCTGGCGAATGCACCAGATTTTGTGTTCTATTCACACATTTTCAAACATTTTATATGATACAGTCATTTGTTCTCTTCCAGGAATATAAATTACGTATATTGTTTATTATAAAAATAGTCTAAATTATTACAATAGAAGGTTTATTTAAATAAAATCAAAGCATTGATAATTTTAATTTAAGCCAGTTAAAAATTTGTTAAGTATTTAATTAGATACCTGAATGGAGGATTAACAAAACAAAGACTCAGATCAACTTTTCTTCCTAGAGTCGAATTCGAACTCGAGACCCGAGCGTATGCTCAGACATTATGCCGTATCATATTCATCGCCACGTCTTAAATGACGCTTCTTTGATTCGATATATCATGCCTACTTCGTTCTGGGTCACATAGAGAGACTACATTATTTCGCATTGTATCCAAGAGGCCGTGATGCTTTCAGACAATGATAGTAGCCATTTTATGTTAAATCTTTCCGAGAACATATCGAATTGGACCGTCCTTCTTTATGAACTTCTGTATGTATTTTTTCTTTTATTTTTTTTTCGCCGAGGGGCAGAAAACGGGGAAAGAGCCCTTCTTTAGCCAATCGTAACTTTGCAGCCATTCAGTGTGTGTAGAAATCGATTTCAAACAGTTACTCTCGAGTTACAATCGACGTGGCAGTGATTGTATGTGTTTGTAGGCGTACTAGTGTCATTACTTTGTTACTATTGTTCTCGTTCTATTTACGCTAGGGATGTCATATCCGGTACGACATTTTTTTTTGCAACAGGGCACATAGGTACACCATTTTATTCCCATCCACACACCTAACCAACAAAGACAAAATAAATACAATTCTGAAACTGATTAGACTTTCATTGAAATAAAAACCCGTCTGTTAATTGTTAGGTTCGAAATTGTAGAGCAGTGTTCCGCCTTTTTACCCGCGGCACACCCTAATTTGTTAAACACACGTGACGACATAACACAGAATTTCACCTCTAAAAAAGAATTACGAAAGTTTACATGTCATAAATATGTATCTACATATAAATACTTATTCTATAAGTATGCAGACATATGAAAACAAAACATGACTCTTGAAAGATAGGTTATGGTCTTTTTTTAACTACAACATGCGAATAATTACGTATATAAGTACAATTTCTCATATTCATAAAAGCTGATCTTTGTTTCACCAGGATAGGCTGAAGGATCTGAAACTTAATCGAAGCACTTGCTACAATCGATTGCCGGGTCGAACGCTTGCCATCGATACTTGCTTGTCGTACATTTTTCACTCATTCTTAAACTTGGCTCATACAGTCATCGCCATACTGAATTATCTTCCTTCCTTTGATGTTCGTTTGGTCTTCATACAATCTGACCACAGGTAGGTCTGTCTTTTGCACAAAGTCGACCTCAATAGAAGACGCTAATATTAGAACTTTTTGCATTATATTTCAACATAGACCTATGTTTAAACTGTTTTCTTAAATTGAACTCGATTTCTGACTTGCCCAATCTAAAGACGTAGGCAGACCTACCTAATTCAGCCATCATTACCAAATTGGAAATGCATTCAAAATTTTCGCTGATATCATCTTGAACAAAGCTGGCAGAATTTTGGAATATGCGCGTATATATCAGGACCCGGATGTTAATATTGCAGACATCTCAGAAATATGCGTTCCCATAGCGTTAGAGAGTGATTTGTTTTTTGGCAATGAACGTTGCGCTGTTGAGTGGTTGCCATGTCAGCACAGCATAA
Organism: Zootermopsis nevadensis; assembly: GCF_000696155.1. The sequence goes on from NW_019060243.1 coordinate 586,846, forward strand.
AAGCGTTTGGGTTGCGGTTGGTAGGGGCAGTTTGCAGGTTTAGTGTGCAAAGTGTGCCCACAGCCCACATAGGGGAGCAAACAGCCCCTTGCACGAGGTATTTTAGTTTTATCCATCAAAACACAACAATTGTGAAACACACAACTGTCTTCAGGTTACATGTTTAGCTCGATTTTGCCATCATTAGATCCATCCGCTTGCAGACAAACATAAACCGGATGTTGGTGTTACAGTGACGTTATCATGGGCAGATCATTTACAACGTATAAATAAGAGTGAAACATGAGTCACATTGATAGAATTTAAAAGTTAGAACAACGTATTAGGAAAACCAATGCAATGCTATGCTTATTTATATGTAATTTTGTTTAAAATATCTTGAGATGATAAAGTTGCGTCATATTGTGATAAATATATATTTGTTTAAATCTTGTCAGTCTAATCACAATAAAATTCCTATTAAATATTAAAATATTACCATAATTAACATTTAAATATTTAAATATATTAAATGATATTCTCTATCGAAATGTTCGATTTACATTAGAATATCACTTTTTACACGACATGTTTCAGTTCTAAATGAACCATCTTCAGGTGTATAAAATTATATAAACTTAAATATAATTTCTTAAATGCAACTTTTTAGTCAGAATATCATTTAATATATTTTTAAATATTTAAATGTTAATTATGGTAATATTTTAATATTTAATAGGAATTTTATTGTGATTAGACTGACACGATTTAAACAAATTTAAAATATCTTGTTTATTTTACTGAAATGACTCTTATACTTTTGTAGGACTTATAGGCGTTTTCATCATCCACTATCACACTACTTTAGTGATGCAGGTTTCTGTTTAAAGACCTCGTAGTGTACTGATGAATTACGTAGAAGTACATGAAATTTCTTTGATATGAAATTCATTAAAATTACAGAATTATTTTTTAAAAATAAGGATTCCTTTCCTCAATTAAATCACTTGTTATCTATGAAGTGTGAGGAACAGTATGGAAAATGGTTTACTTTTATGGTTTGGTATTTTATTATACTAAAACAGTAATTCCAAAAGGTAACTTCTTGCTTGTAACAAAATTCCGCACAAGGCTTTGAGATTTGGGGGTTATTGTGAAAATGATAACGAATCGCTTTCGTGTTAAATAAAAGGAGTGAACATTTTTGAGTATTTGAACGTGGTTTTAGCTTCTCAATAAGAACTCTGCTGCAGAAGCATACGTACGGCTTTGAATGAGATTATGATAGAAGTAATATCATTACGAAAGACTGCTGAAGGGAAGGGATATGTCTTGTGTTCAGATTGTCTCAGCATTTGACTGCAAGGAATGAGGAAATTTAAGAAAAACCCAAATTAAGACATCCGGTCTCACGGTAGAGTGTTGAAGTGAGCCCTAAAGCTGAAAACCGGTACGCTACCCAACGGGCAAAATTTTGGGTTCTCACTGTGGCGAATATGAAGATGATTTATTCCGCCGTGTACTCTAGTAAAATGTTGTCGACGTTTCAGAGACAACAAGCACATGTAATACGTGGGTAAACTTAGACCAGACAGGCAACAACACCTCTAAAACGTCTGTAAAAATGAGTCTACAGGTTGCAATAGAAGACAACCATATTGAAAAAAAAATTGCTAAATTGTTTTCCTATTTCACGTAAAAAATAATTTACCTGCGTTATCAAGAGTGGTATTAGATTGAAAATATTTCAGAAATATATTTCATTTAAGCTATTCATTACAACAAATCTAAAACTTCTTGACGATGGTGAAGAGTCAATTGAATAAAAATTTTCTTGGATATTATCCATCGTCTAGTAAATATAAAACGTAAAACGACGTTTCGGAGATGGGACTCTATCTAACAATCTATAATCCCTATCTCCGGAGATAGGGATTAGCTCTATCTAGTGGGCCCAACTGTGTAGGAACCTGAAGACGGAGATAGAGTCCCATCTCCGAAACGTCGTTTTACGTTTTATATTTACTAGACGATGGATAATATCCAAGAAAATTTTTATTCAATAAACTTCTTCATTTCGCATTTGGACGCCTTAGACTGGGAATCAAACAAAGTCTTCAATTACAAGCAAACTTCATTACAAGCTGAACCAACTTAAGTAAGTTGTGTACTTATAACACATAGAATTTACACGATAGAATTGTGAACGTTTTCCGAATTATACAGTTGAAAAGAAGACTTTTTATTACGAGGATGTGACGAAGAAGGTGTGAACGGAATTGTGGTGTACTAATCAATACCACCATTGTTCATCGTCTACATTGTTATCCATGTGTATACATATATATACCGACATGTCTTTATCATTCTATGAGCGTGAGAGGGGGAGGGGGGGGGGGAGGAACAGACTTTTCATTCTAATTGAAATGAAGCCCGATGATCAGAGTCGTATCCGCTAACAGTGGGCGTATGGACAGACAGAAAGACAAACAGAGTAGAGTGCATGATAACAAATGACATGGTGTGTTGAGGAACCTTCATCAGAGGATGAGAAGTCGTCAGTATCAACAGTGATCACTCCCTCACCATTATAGAGGAGGAGGGGGGATGTTTTACAGGCGACAGGCGAGGGAAGATAAAAGAAGATTCACAATAGCTTTACGGAGGGAAGGGGGGGGTTGGTGCTATTATCTGCAGAATAGCACCAATAAACCGCGCGATTCTTTCTACTAGACTTCGCATCGCCGTGTTGTTGCTATCAACGTAAGCTGTCTAACACCTGCGATGGCTGAGTGCCATTGGGACACGGGCTCAATTACGTCGATGTTACGTCGAATTGCAATCCGATGTAGGAGAATTCTAAAAAAAAATGCATTCTGTCAAAATGTGATAGGGGTTATTATAAGAGATAATGTAAATATGAGTAGCGGGATATATCAAAACCTTCACACGTGTTGGTATCAATGAATTAAGTAAGCATTTTGAGAAAATTTTTTTAACAAATCTTCACAAACATGGTTGGAATTTTTATACCAAGCTTCGCAGTAATTTATTGTTAAAGGGTTTAATGTATATGAGTTCTTCATGTGTGTTTGGACGGTAAGATTAGTTTTAATGGACGAAACTTTACGAATAACATATAAAATAATTTTAAAATAACAATATTTGGAGTAAATACGAAAACAGCTATTGTTATTAGTATGAAGCTGGGGGATGACAGTACAATGTCTTAATTTTTGAAGAATTAAGTGCTCTGAATTTATGTTTTATTTGTCCCATAATTCCAAAGCAATCCGACAGACTTCTCTTTGAAATTAATAATGTTGGAAAATAAATTATAATTTTGAACGTTAGTATTAAGTATTGTGGCGCTATTAACGTAACTAAGTCCACGGAGCAGACTTTTACTTGTGAAGCTGATATTCGCTCAGCAGGCTACTCCACTTTTTTTGGAATTCCAACACCCGTCAGTAGTCCGCCATTATTCACTGAGGGGTGACTTATGAATTGCCATTCATAAAAAAATTATTAATTAAATCAATATAATCAATTATAAACAACTTTATGACACAAATTTAATTAAAATAAAAGTCTGAAATTGGTATAAAATATGTTACATAACATTTCATATAGAATTACGTGTGACCATGGTGGTATTTCATGTATTTTGAAATAAATTCCTTTTTAAGAATTACTACGTATTAATTTTGCTACACGATTTATGTACCAAACACATCCACTAAATTCATTTTACAGTAACATATGCTATAACACGTTGGTTAATCTGAAGTGCTGTTGGTCTGACGCTGCTTGCAAGCTACTACCATGATGCTTCGTTTTCACGGAGCAGAGAGAAGCTAACAGTCGCTCACCCGTTTAAAAAATTCACGCTGCAAAAATCTTAAGGATTAAGATGGCTGTCTTCTGGGTTATTGTGCCGTGTAGTCTGGTAGAAATTCATCGACATTTCGGGGGTGCCTGTTGCCTCCATCTTCAGTTCGGAACGCCCTGATGATAGATACAGCGATCCGCCATGATGATAGAAGCAGTAAGTACCTCTGACACGTCGGAAAACGTCTATCAGACTACACTGCGTTACAATCCAGAAGAGAGTCATCTTCGTACTCGCCTTTCTGAAAATCTCAATGTCACAAAACTTGAAGATTCATTACCGTAATTACAACAATAGCCACGGTGGTCTAGCGGTTAGAACGCTGGCCTTGTAATCCTAGGGTCTCGGGTTCGATTCCCGGCGGTGCCCGAATTTATAACTTGTGTTGGGTAATGCCGTGGTCTAGGCAACACGGAGTTTTCCTCCGGGGGCTTCCCCGGTTTCTCCGTGGCATCCCAACAATTACTCCATTCACACACAGAAGAAGGCAATGGCAAACCACCTCTGGATCATCTGCCAAGAACGTATATGAACAGATCCCAGTCCGAGAAAAGGATGGAAGAATCCTGTTCATATGGACCTGTCGTCAGACAGAACACTAAAAAAAAAAAATCTCGTATCCGCCACTGGTCCATATTCTGAGCTTCATGAATCCAAACAAAAACCACTAGCGACAAGCCGTCTAGGTATTATTACCAGGAACCTGTCTATTCCTGAGAATTTTGAGATTGAGCAGTTTAGGTGTACACGTCTATCTGACACTGCACATGGCGGCACAGGACGTTTTTATGTGAAATATAGAACACATCATCGGCTTAGCGCTTGTCCACTGTTTTATCCATCTACAAACACCTTAACAGCATGAGACTAGAAGACGAAATTTCCTTTATAAACAGTGACATATGGGTTCATAAATCGGTCCCCATTATCACTTTACATCCGATAATAACCCAGAAAATTCTATGAAATTTATCTTGGAGAACAACGAAACTTCAATATCTCATTGAATTGAGTGCTTTTATAAGATGATAATGTTGCGTCATTATTGTGTTGAATATATACTTGCTCAATTTTATCAGTCAAATCACAATAAAATATTATTACAATTAACATTTAAATATTTAAAATATATTAAAATGATGCTCTCTATCGACTATTTCGATTTACATTAGAGCATCATCTTTTACACTACATGTTTCGGTTCTAAATGAACCATCTTCAGGTGTATGATCCATATAAACTCAAATGAGTGCTTTTAATTCAATAATTACTTTACGATACAATATTCATACAAAATTACTTGTTATGTTGTTATTTCCGAAGATTATATAATAGGATAGGTTAAAATGTATTGATGTATGCTTAATATTTGTCATATCTTAGGACAAGGAGTTCGGTTTTACTCCTACTGTGTACTTAGCAGGTGGTGTGCAGTCCACACAGAGAATTATTTATTTTATTTAGTGTTCTGTCTGACGACAGGTCCATATGAACAGGATCCTTCCATCCTTTTCTCGGACTGGGACCTGTTCATATACGTTCTTGGCAGATGATCCAGAAGGTGTTTGCCATTGTGTTGCCTAGACCACGGCCTTGCCCAACACAAGTTATAAATTCGGGCACCACCGGGAAACACAGAGAATAATTCATTATATTTAGTCGCCGTGAAAGCATCAGATCATACACCAAACAGAGACGTCGCCGCTACTCGTTAAAAGGATGCAGAAATAATCCACAAACGTCATTGACAGTTAACAATTACAATTCTGTGGCCAATATTTGAGTACCGTCGCACTTCCTCACATGTCCTAGACTCTCTAGAGTTCTAGACGAATGCCGTGTTATGTTCTGTCATCCCCGATGTTATTACAGCCAGTAGCAGGCACTTCGGAACTGCGAAGGGAGAAATAAGTTGGCAATCTGGATCAAATATGACGAGAAATTCAGTGTTTTGTATGTCGATCTTGTATTGTCAAGACAGTGAAATATGTATACGATGGGCTGGGCATGTAGATGGGTTCTTTGGGAGAGCAGAAATGCGTGCAGAAATTTTGTTGGGAAACGTCTCAATGAAAGTACTCTTGAAGGTTCAAGAAAAATGTGCAAGTAACCTTTGGACTTTGGTTAGATATAATAATAATTATGATCTAATAATGGGAATAATACTAACAGCAAGAATGTGAAAGTATTGGTATAGTGTTGTATACGTAATATATAGCTACGTGGATCATCTGCCAAGAACGTATATGAACAGGTCCCAGTCCAAGAAAAGGATTCAAGGATCCTGTTCATATGGACCTGTCGTCAGACAGAACACTAATAATAATAAAAATAACGTAAGATATCTCAATGTTTATTTCTCCATCAGAAGCTTCTACTTAAAGGGTACCACATAGCGTATTGATATCAAGCAAACAGCGTTCTAAAATACGAAGAGAATTTTATACAACACTAAGAGACCAAACTTATTTCCCCTAAAGCATTTCCACATCAGTTGACATTATTAAAGAAAACGTATTGAAAGCAGATACCATATTTGGTTCCAAGAATATCTTTAGCAGCCATTGGTCGAGTCTCTTATATCATTTTCCGGTGTATTGTGGAACAACTGTAAAAGTTGTATAGAGTTTCCACAAAGGCTATTCAAAGAAAACTCTTGATGTTGATCCCTAACAGAAAGTTTATCAAACACCATCCTTCTAATTAGCAATTATTATGGCGCAAAACTTGGGACCAGGTAATTATTAGTTGGGACCTGAATAGACAGGAATTGTTTGTATTGCTGGGTATTGTTAACATGTGGCAAGGAACACAGCAAACTCTAGAGAGGGTTTGCCATTGTAGTTCTCCCAGCGGTCAAAGGTTTCGCCGTCTGTGAGACTGATACTTCCTGCCTGCCCCATACAAAAGACAATCGAGACACTATATGTCTCTTTCTGCGATGTATCGTAGCGTTATCGCCTATAGATGAGCTATTTATGTCTTAACTGACACAAATCAAGTGTAGAGATTTTTTTGAGTAAATGTGGTGAATAAAATCTATTTTACCTAATTCTTGTACTTGGTTTTTCTTGGCTAGAATTTTACTCTGGCAACTGTAGTGGTTGCCGATATATTGGAAAAATCTTCAACATTCTACGCGCCTTAACCTATATTTGAGAGTCGTTGTTATGGAACGCTGTGGATTATATCAAACGCGAACATTTTTTTTTTTTTACATATTTTTAAAAGTATTTAGTGACTGAAACAGATCCAGTTTTCGAAAAGTTATGTCGAAAGAAACTTTTGAGACTGGAAATGTCCGAAATATATAATTATCAATAATGTGACATTTCAATTAGTTTGAATGAAAATTTTAAACACTACTTCCGTCATGATTTAAGTTATAGACTTTTCTAAAATTTCTATTAGTTGATCGCCTATCTTATGGCTTCTTATATTTTCTTTAGTATTTGATAGGTGCAGAAAATTCGATCAGTAATCAGTACGTTGAAACTCACATTATTCGTCCCTGGGAATTTAGACTGCTTAACTACGTGTAATCCTGGGGTCTCGGGTTCGATTCCCGGCGGTGCCCGAATTTATAACTTGTGTTGGGCAAGGCCGTGGTCTAGGCAACACGGAGTTTTCCTCCGGGGGCTTCCCCGGTTTCTCCGTGGCATCCCTACAATTACTCCATTCACACACAGAAGAAGGCAATGGCAAACCACTTCTGGATCATCTGTCAAGAACGTATATGAACAGGTCCCAGTCCGAGAAAAGGACGGAAGGATCCTGTTCATATGGACCTGTCGTCAGACAGCAGTTGGGTTTGCACCCGGTGAATCATGTCGAGATGCTAATAGTCGCTCAGCTAGTTAAGAAAATTTCTGTTAATAATTGGACCTGAACGTTTATTACCACAACTGTCTGCCGCTGGCCACTGATACCTGTATTAGCCAGATTAATACAGTTCATAATAATAACACCCTATTTATTTAAGACACATTCTATTGTCGTCTACCACGACTAATTCTTCCAAGTGTCCTGTTCCCTTCACATTTACAGAAAGACATCATGTTTACGCGTACATCTTTCATTTCTCCCACTCGTTCTACGCTCTCGCTCATTTTATGGACAACATTAATCATGGGGCATATCTTTTACTGTTAATTATGTTATTTATTAGCTAAACGAAAGATATATCCACTTTTATAAAAATACGGAGATTAGATTTATGTTCCTTTGTTTACATTAAAATGCAGTTACACAAAATTATATTATGACGTGGGTGAGTGCTGAATGTTTTTAAATCTGTAGCAGTAATTGGAAAGGAACTCCTTTATGTTTCTATAGTCACGAGCTTTATTTTGGACATTATTTCTTGTCAATAGTATCTGTAATAGAATCATAAATAAATGATAGGAGGAGTTAGTCGGCGGGGCCTGTTTCTGTAAGTCTTTGTTATTCGTTACAGTGACAAGGGGTGGAATGGGGCAGTTGGCAAAGATTTGCTCATTTTGCATAGCAAAGACGAGAAGCCGTGAAGTGAAAAGAGAAAGGTTGCTTGTTCCTTTCCGTTCCCCTCTGTCAATGCTACAAATAACGCGAGCTTTGTAACCTTCCTATTGACGTAGCTTTCACACTGATAACTGTTCTCTGACAGAAACAAAGTCAGACACCGCCATCCTCCTACAATCATTTATTAATCTTACTAGCGAAAAGGAGAACGCGAAGGATGATGATAATTTGAGGCTGTTTCTTATAGCCAGACATTTTCAAAATTTAAATATTTGGGAACGACACTAATAAATTAAGATTTTACTCAGTTCAGAGCAAATTAAATTTGCGGAATTTTTCTGCCGGTAGGTTTAAAATATATTGTTTCTTACGTTCTTGTGACATCAACATACACAATTAATGTATGAATATATGTGGGCTAGGTATTGATGACTACCTGCTGTTTCATGTCGATGTGAATTTCGTCGCCATGAGGGATTAACATACATTGAGAGCGTTTAAGAACGAAGTGCTAAAAAGTATTCGCATTTAGGAGAAATTTCGAGGTTCATAATAAGAAATTAGTTTACTAGAAGCTTAAATAGGCGTCGGTAAATTTCTATTAGACGTTACAATCCGGAAGACAACCATCTTTATAATCGTTACCGCGAGAACCTGAAATCGCATTTATGTATTTTGAGATTGAAAAACTTATATTAAATAGCCTATATTGGTAAAATTGTTAATAAGAAATATTAAAAGGTTACCGGATACACACTTTTGTTAGGTATACTTTTTCTGAAAGAATGATATCAATAACGAATATGAAAATAAATAACATAATATTTTAATATTGTTATTCTAAATAAAGATAAATACAAAATTTCCGTGAGGTGAATCATGAAATTTCCCACAAAGATTTATGGAGGAATAAAAGTATCTTTACTCTTTCTTAATCTCGTTACTAGACGGGAGTGGTCGTATTCACGCTCTGGCTACCTTATTCACGGAGGAAGGAACCCTAAGTTCTTGTTTGATAGAAGGATGAGTGAGCCCCAGTTCACAGCTTTGAAAGTTCCCTTTCTAGCGGTTAGAACGCTGGCCTTGTAATCCTGGGGTCTCGGGTTCGATTCCCGGCGGTGCCCAAAATTTATAACTTGTGTTGGGCAAGGCCGTGGTCTAGGCAACACGGAGTTTTCCTCCGGGGGCTTCCCCGGTTTCTCCGTGGCATCCCTACAATTACTCCATTTACACACAGAAGAAGGCAATGGCAAACCACTTCTGGATCATCTGCCAAGAACGTATATGAACAGGTCCCAGTCCGAGAAGAGAAAAGGATGGAAGGAGCCTGTTCATATGGACCTGTCGTCAGACAGAACACTAAATAAATAATAAAGTCAATATTCGTACCAACACCGAAAATAATACAAAAAACCTTTGTTCCGAGACCAGGTCCGACTGGCGTGGGGGCGCTTTATCACACCGTTGTGACTGTACGACAATCTGCTGCTTAGTCGGTGCCACCTGGGCTATAATCGTGAATCTCATGGGCACGAGCAATGGCGGAATGATAATCAGCCGGGGAAAACCGAACTAAATAATAATAATTTAGGGGATATTTAGTAATTACAACAGTAACATTCTGGGAGATTTTCTATATTTTGTGGGTGTTTATGGTGGCGTGCGTACAAGACTGTGACCAAGTAGCTGGTCACTGGACAGCTACGTCGTCCAATGAATATGAGACCTTACCACACCGCTTATCTCATAAGCAGATCTACTGTATCATCTCCTTCGTGAAAGATACAACAAAGAAGCCAGTCTTTATTATTATTGTATGCACACCTCATACAAGGCGTCTTACTGAATACACAAAAGAATGAACGACAATCTCCCTACTTCCCAGCATAATATATATAAAGCCCTTGTACTCTATGTTTACCGAAGGAAGTGAAATGTCACAAGTTCGGATTGTTTAAACGCATTATCTTGAGGGAGGTCGTAGAATATAAGGCCTAACACACAATACAAATAGGTTTGAATACACCGCATAGTTGTAGAGAAAGATTACTAAACTTTGCTTGTACTTCAAGGAAAAAATGGATCAATCCAGTCATTGTGTGGACCGAACTTGGGTTGTCACGCTGTGTGTGATAGCTACTCAGTTTCGGTTGCATTGTTCTAGAAGAAATGTTTGTTGGTATCAATTCTTTCAGACTAGCTGAGAAAAGGGAAAATCCACCATGTAGCGACATCTCGTGTGCCAATGTTAGGAAGACTTTTATGCTTAAGAAACACTTTACAAGACACACGAATCCAATTGAAAAAAAAATTCTTGTTATTTTGATAATTAAATAAAATGTATGAGAAATGTTACCAAATTTTGTTTGGAAAATCTGAAGAGAAGAGGCCACTTATAGAGGATTTATTATTATTATTATTTATTTACTGCAGTTGGGTTTGCACCCGGTGACAGTGGTCCTTACACTACATAATTTAGGTGTACATGTAAGGATAATATTAAAATTAAGCTTAAGAATAAGATATGATGGTGTGAAGTAGGTAAGTTTGACTCAGCGTAGAGACCAGTAATGTCCATAGTAATGTGGAATCTTTAAGTGAAATAATTATTGCTCAATATGAACGTTATTAATGTAAATTCTCAAAAGCTTTAAACATTGGTATATTCTGTAGGCAGGAAACCATTTTTGGATATTCTGGCTACCGATCTTCATTTTATGTTCTCAAACTTCTAAGGATATAAACCAGAAATTGAAAGAAGGTAGATACGGATCCTCGAGATCAGTTGTTACAATGTGCTATATATCACTGTCAGTCTTCTCCCTTCTGTGTGATATAAAAACCACACAAGTTAGAAAATACGATGCTTGTGGACAGGAAATATACTGATGTGTATCAGCTCCTTCGCCCACACACACACAAGTAATGCTCTCTCTCGTGTCAACACAGCTCAGTCGCATTTTAGAGATCTGAAATATTCTTCGATATTGCTTCTCGCAGAGAGAAGTGGAGGGGGGGGGGGGGGGGAGGGGGGTAAAAGGAAACGCAAGGGCACATGAGAAATTCGTAATATACTTCAGGGCATCAGCAAGAAGGACGTAACCCACTTGTTCCACTAGCATGTGTCGAAATTGAAAACAAAAATCTAAACGTCTTATTTTACCTTACACTATCAAATAAGCAGTGTTGAAAGACGTAATGCAAATTCTGTTCTGTTCCATATTTATTTACCTTTCCAAGGAACAAAAGCAGGATCACCAGATCACCACGCTGCCTGTGTGTTCTTGCGTACCAGCTCTTTAATTGGCCGATATCAAAAAATTTGCTGTGGACGTTGTGACATTGCATGTGACCTCAGTCTCGTATTTTGAGTTTAATACAACCGGTTACAACATAAACAACATGGTAGACGCGCGAACTTCGGTTTGATGGTGACAGCTTTTGAATACTTTTAGCTAGGAGTATGGAATATGAAAATGGACAAGATGATAGAGTAAAAAGTCTCTATAAATTTTGTGTGGAATATGTCAGCAAATGCAAACGTACAATGTAGGAGTCAGAACCGAAACCGAAGGAAAGAGAGGGCAAAGATTAAACACCGAGGACAGAATTCAGAAGTCCTTTACCAGGCTATACGGCGTAACAACCCAGAAGACAGCCATATTCTATCTCTCCCTTGCCTGCTACATGTCGTACCTATCTAATTATAATTCAATTCATTTCATTTATTAGTGTGCATGACAACAGCCAAACAAGGCCCTTTACAGTCAGGCACAAAATAGCAGTCAATAACTATGGTACAATACATGGATGATATAATACTTCAATTCAATTAATTTATTAAAGTGCTTGACAACAGCCGAAACATCGAATAACAGCCAAGCACTAACAACAATACAAATCTTACAATACTAAAGCAAACAAACAAAGAACTGAATATATAAAGTACAATATTAATTTATTGCAAAATAATTAATAAGTAAATGAGCTAAATGTTATGGATAAGTAAATTAAAAATTAAATTAAAATCAGTTCAATTTTGGACAAACA
>NW_019060243.1:602859-621366 GCF_000696155.1 Zootermopsis nevadensis
TTTTTAAAACATTTGCGAAACTGTCTTCTCAGCATTACTATGTGAGTAGAATATCATTGTATTATCTTTCTTAGTCCCCTGTAGTAAGTCTTGCTAAACGTTTTATTTTCTTGAATATAACAATCCCTGTTAATCCGGAGCTAAATGAGAAGACTATTATCTGTAGACTGTCAGTTATGCCATTTTCTCTTAACGCTCAGTGAAAGTACCTTGAAAGAAAATATAAGGTTTCTTTGCGTGGGGGTTAGTTTTATGAGGCCATGACATACGTGGAACAGTTTAGATTGCACAGGCGTCTTGGTCAGCCCCACATAAAGAACACAACAGTGCAGTGATATCGCAAATAGCCTTGTTGGCGGACCATACATTTCGATAAATAGACAGTGGGGACTTGTTGTAACTGCCTCAAATGGGCCATGTGTCAAGGGGCAGAGCCTTTAGAGCGGGAGAGGTGGTTGAATCATCTCCTTTCCTCCTATCTCTTCCTGAGCGATACTTTTTCTTTTTAACTTATGGAGGGTACAAGATGGGAAATTGTGTTTCCATTTTCCAGCTGACCGAATCGAAAATGTTCAAGTTGTTGATAGGTTGAGGTTAAATAAATTTCGTTTTGTTAAAACGTGAATTAAGGGATGGAATACAGTCGGTATTATGGTTCTCGCCGTCCCTTAATCCTTTTACATGGAATTGAAAGGAGAAACAAAGTCCGTCACAGTATGCAGGAAAATTTAACCTGAGGATCTAGAATCGAATCCTGTCCTAAGAAGTATTTATTGTACACTGGAATGTAGGTCACACTTTATATTTATATATAACTGGTGAGGATAATTTTAATGTTTACGAATGTTGAAAATGTTGATTGTTTAGGTGGAAAAGGATTCGAGTAACTGCGGAGTGAATTAGTTATAAATTTTTTGTATTGTAATGGTAAAAAATCTGTATGTTGTACGTTAAGTTGATGTAAATGTTTGGAAACTCTTTGGAGGAAGGAATAAATAGCATTATATCAATAAAAAGGACTGGTTTTGCTGAGGTACAGAGTAAATTCCTGACATTACAACAATTTATTTACAAATATAATATTTTACACTCTTGATGTAAACTTATAGTAGCAATAAACTATCAAAACATAATTGTTTTAATAAAAATTGTAACACAGATTAACAAAAAAATAAACAATTACATTATTCAGTGGTCTTTGAAACACTATTTCAATTTCGTAACATTCAGTACTTTATTGTTTGTGTTTATAAATAACTTAGACCATGTAGAAAAATAGTCTAAGTCAGTCCTATTTTGAAAATAGTTGGCCTGATTTTACTAGTTAAAGGGAATTGCACGTTTACAAGACAAAAATATAATTCTAGACGAAAAGAACGCCAATCGTTTGTGAATGATAAAATAATATTAATAGTTTGCATTTTAATAATATAAATTAAAATCTATTTTATTTTATAATGGACAGTCAGTATTACATGCAGTAACAGATCTAATTCAGCCTTTTGCATTGTTCAAATATACAGAATTACTTTTGTTGGGTGTGAGTAATGGAAATAGTTTTGTTATTACTAATTTACTTAACGTGAAGTGAGAAGGTATACACCGAATCATCCATCAGTAAAGAGGTAGACATGTTTAAATGTCTTCATATTTTCTTATCAGACTAATAAGATATCTTATTTAAGTACACTGCTGATTTCACTTCCCTATTAAATTAGAATAAATACAGAATATGTGACAAATTTGTCTTAAATAAGCATATATTTAATTTATAAAAACATTTTTTATAGAACGTTATCAGAATGGATATATCGTATTTCCTCGATTTTAAAATGCCATTGACTGCAAAACGCACTCTTGATTTAGTAATGGGTTTTCACGAAAAAAATACTTGCATTAGAACAGGAACTGTCAACATTTAAACATAAAACTTCTTTGCATTGATAATTCCAGAATTTTCTTTGGTTTGTGTTTACTGTTCCAGTGCTGACTCGTGTTATAGAAATGGCTTTCCTTGCGCTTAAATCATACAACATACATTTTCAACATCGATTATTAGACGCTATCAAACGTAAGAAAATTTAAAACGCGAAAAAAGTGCATCTTAAAATAGAGGAAATACGATATCTCTCAATTATTGAACAGAATGCTATTAATGTATATGTTTTATACATATTTATAGTCCCATATCTGTATTTAAGTTTATAATCAAATGTTGTGTTTTACAAATGTGTTTTCACCAATTTTATTCGCAAGTGTAAAAAATTGTAAGAACCTTGCAGTCTTTAAAGAATTTTTGGAAATTAATATCAATTTTTGTTGAGAATGGATGACAAAAATGGCTGGTTATAACATGTTAAAATTTTAAATTTTGCCTATTTGTCGGAATTTAAAGTAGTTAAATTTGTATAAATATCTTTATATAAGCTTTAACCACTACTTATTACTGATTGGGCGCGAAGATGTGACGGTTTTACTTAGTCTTTCCGCCTCATTCTGTATTTATATGCCTACATACGTAATTGTAAGTTATTGTAATTAATTCTCTGACAATTATCTGGCAGGTGACAAAAATCTCGTATTCCAGTGCACAAATTTGGACTATTTAACGAAGTTGGTAAGATTATTTTGTTCGCAAGATGAAGCAAGGGTTTATATTAGACAAACAGAATATATTGTTCCTATGTAAAAATTAATTAAATTCGTTCCTATATATTTAGATACAAAATTAATATTGTTTTAATACTAATAATAACCTTTAGAAAAAATAATTTATAAGAATTCAGCAGTGTATTAATACTGTGTAAGAACATGAACTCAGGACAAGTAGGTAACTGATAATTTTTACATCGTAAAATACACTGTTTAAATGTTTACTAGTTCCTTCACATATCAGCAAAGAAAAGGACCACTTTGTGCAACGAATGTGTAAAGAAGTAAAGTTCTACGTTTCTTCTGCATATTTACAACCCTTGATAATATTTTCGTATTTCGAAACACAAACACAGATGTTTAGAACACCAGAAAGTAAATACTATCATGAATAAATTGATATAATTTTTGGTCCTTCTAATTGGAAGTTTAATGATTTAAATCATTAACTAATTTTTAAGTAATCTTAAGCTGTATTCACACAATCATATATTTCAAGTTTCTCAACGTAAACTCAGAATGGCATATAATATTACTTTATAAACTAAACGGTATGAACTTTATAGTTATAAATATAAAACGCCAATTTATATTCACTGTGCTGCGTGTTTCTCACTGACACCCAGTTTCTGCAAGACGATAATGACATTGAATCAAACCACATAAACATTTAAATTTTTGGCGACTAAAGTTGAACTGACAAATGGAATGTAAAATATCCTGAAGAGTTAAGAAAGGATTCTACTTCGTTTATAATTTATTTCTATAACTGATGTTATACCACAAAAAGTGAAATGAAACATTCGATGATATAAAGATAAAAGTAATATAACATATTTTATATGAGAATATCTTATATTATATCACTGACAATATATTCGACTGTGTGAACACAACTTTAAGAGAGCAAATATTTTGACATACTAATTTCACAATTATGCAACAAACAGAAATGAGTTTACATAAAATATTTTACTAAATTAGATACTAATGGAGATATTTTTGTATGACTGATAAAATCACGTCTATGAAGAATAATTTTATTCTGGATAAATAAGACCTACTTTTCCGAGGTAACAGTTCTAATCTTTCATTTTTCATAACACCACAGAAGTAAACGTCTTCAGAAAGTGTTGTATTCATAAACTGTATTGTCCAAGTTAACTGACTGATACCAAAACCCACAATATCATACCCGTTTTATACTACGAAGTACTTCTTGCAAAATGTAACATAAACAATCAGTAAAATAACACTCGTTACACCGACTTAGTAGTAGATTTATAGTGTTCTGATATGTAGAACTTCGCCACAGTACTGTACAAAATATTATATTTTGTCATGTCTTTAAACATAAATTAATAAAATGTTTCATACAACTCGGTACGCGAAGAAAATATAATTTTCTCACCGAACGTGTTCTTCTTTCTTCGTTAAATGATAGTAATTATATCTGTTGTTTCATTGATCGATAAAATTATTTTGATCGATTATTCGTGATTGATTTTGATAGTTAGTGTGGGAGAACAATCGAGAGGTACTGAACAAAAAGATGAATATACGGAGATTTATGAACATTTCATGTAACTTTCACACGCTAACTGTTTACTTCACTTCAGTTGCAAAGAAATACCCAGATTCATGTAACTTTCACACACTAACTGTTTATTTCACTTCAGTTGCAAAGAAATACCCAGTGCGAGTTGTCATAAACATCAACCAGGAAATAAATTCTTGTGGATATTTGAATTCTAGTGCTCAGTTCGCGCAAAATCACTCATCGCATTCTACCGACCTCTCGATTCTTTGCACCAGTTGTAAAATACCGGTATCGATAACATCGAGAAGAAATTGTGAAGCAATAATATTATTGGAATTGACATAAATAAAATGCACTGTTACGTATTACCTCGTCGACTTTTCAAAATCAGACATAAGTGTAGTCAGGGGACAACATGGTTAGAACGCTTTTCTGCCAACGAATTCCTCGGCATTTCCTTCAATTAAAACCGTGCTAAAAGGACGATTACAATATATGAGGTAAATGAACTCGTGCAACTTTCGATTTTGACGCCTCCGGGGGCAACTACTCCAGTCGACCTCAGCCTAATTCCTCTATCGGATTATGAAACGCTTATAAATTAATTTACTAGTATTTAATTTGGATAAGACTCAAATTAAAAATATTAGATTTGATGTAACCACATAATAAAAATAAATATCGGAATAAGTAGAGACAACTTTTATGTAGTTCATTTGTTAATAACAAGCTGGTGATTTCTTTCACCATTATTAATTTTATACCGGGCGTCAGATTTTCAAAACATTTAATGCAGGGTGAGACAGCCTCACGTGAAATTATTCTCCTCAGCATTAGGATCTATACAGAGTAATTAAGAACTCAGGTACAATAATGAAGGAAGTTGCTGGAGAGATCACTGGGAGTCGAAAATGTAAATAACGTTTTTCAAATTGGCCAACTTTGCCGAGTGAATTACTTACGTTCATGTCGTATTGTATCATTGTGATCTTTTGACAGGGACAGTTATCAGATTCGGACAATAGAACTGTCTGTTTGAGCAAAGAATTGACTCGACCTTCAAGCAGAAGTATTTATCTGCGCACGATCACAGGCATTCTATAACGCTGTATAGAAACATCAGTTCTCCTTTAGTTTTCTAACGTTTTAGTATTTCGTCTCATTATCCTATTTTTGTATTTCATAGTTCATATATAATTAAGTATATTAGTTGGACCACTGGTAACATACCCATTGTATCAAATATCATGCAGAATGCTCCAAAACTGGAAATATTTTTGGCAAGGGGCAATGTTTTCAGGACAGCATTTATCATGACGTCACGGCTTCAAGGTCGAGTCAATTCTTCGCTCAGACAGACAGTACCGATAAAAAGACTGGCGAGTCTCCTCCACACGAACCGAAAATAATACTCTAAAGTGATAATTCAAAATTGCTACAAAATGTAGAAATTTCTTTAATTTTTTTACTGCAAACAAGGAAGTTCATTGATATGTTATGTTAAAGCAAAGTGTTTCCATTTTGTAAAAATCGACAATCACAATAATAAAATATACATAACATAACTACGTTTCAGCTCGAACACGATAGCAAATCAAAATAAAAAATATTTTGTTTTCTGCTCCAAATGATCTTACCGAAAACCTAAATTATTTTTCTGGACCCCTAAATCACAAAGCATATTGAGGTCTATAATGTTGCATCCTGGCGTGTTGAGTTGAATTTTTGATTCTTACCGGTCACCTTCACACACTTATTGTTAACGATCTATTCTTTTGACTACATGATTAAACTTAATGTGGCCATCATCAGATTCGAAAAATCTGTTCGAAGTCAATGAAGTTGGACATCAGGTAAATATTAAATGCAGATTTTGTTACAATTATTTTCTTTTAAATATAGATACAAACGGGTGTGTCATAAGAAGTGTAATATATTAAGCATAATAATTTTCATCAAGCATGTGCTGATGAAGTCAGTATTTTGTATTTACAAATTAGGAAAAATTAAAATAGCCCGAGTTACTAAAGCACGGCATGAAAATAGATAAAAATGTAATCATACAGTGAGTTATAATTTGACATACGCGTTAAGCAAAACTGAAAAAGCAGTTTGTAGGCTCATGATCCGCTAGCCCTGTTGTCGCCGGATTTGCCTCAATATGGACTCCGTTATGAAAGGACCGCCCCAGTTTGGAAATAGCAATTTCTTATTATTATCAAATCGTACACATTCATGTTGGCTTTAAGCCCTCTCAGGTGTAGAATTGACTAGTTACCTCGCTTATTTCTATCGCGATACTATCGATACCGTTCTGAATATCGATTCTACTGACTGCTGTTTGTTGAGCTCGGACGCTCATCCTGGTCGTCAGCAGTCCCAGAGGCAGCGGGTGCTGAAGAAGTGGTTGTGGAGGTGGATGGCAACTGTCCGTGAAGTCCCCACCACCCCATCGCGGCCCCACAGTCAGTCCCGGCAGATAGCAACCCCCCCAGATTCCCCCGTGCCGAGTCCGGGAGAACCGGGAGCGGTCTTCAGATAACGTGCTGAGACGCGGCCGCAGACCCTGCGTAATGGTCCTCGGGTTTCACAAGCAGATAAGCCACAGGACGCTTGATGCCGGCGTCTGGTGTGGGCGACCTCTGCGCTGCCTCGCTAGCTGTCGGCGTCACGGTGGTGGGCCCACAGCTGCACGGCAGGTCAGCCGCCGTCTTCCCGCCTCCTGAAGTGGAGGCCAGGTCTTCCGCATGGAGCTTTGCTGCGTGATGAAGCGGGTAAAGGGGGTATGGAAATGGCGGGAATAAAGACCGCGGGAACTTAAGGTCGGAGTCTCCTCCGAAGAGAGGATGCGGGGGAGGGTGGGGGCCCGGGGGAGGCACTGGTAACGGAGGGAGCAGTGACCGAGGAATGCCATGGAGAGGCTCCATTGCTGATGACAGAAGCGGCGAAAGAGAGAACCCGAACTTTGGTTCTTTTTTCATGAGGGACTTCGGTTTCCTCCTGGGACGATATTTGTAGTCCGGATGCTCCTTCATGTGCAGCGCCCTGCGGCAAAAACAGGGAACTGTATGAGGGCGGACATCGTCCAGACCTGGAGGAACTGGATCAGAAGATGGTCAATATTCGCGATGTGCAGTGAGACGCCGTGAAATTTACACCTCAGTTCTTTTTCTGTGAATGTCTTTGAGTATGTTTCTACTTGTTTTAAAGAGAATGTTGCTTAGTCCAGAGCTAAAGCGAAATAATTTTGCCGTAATAAGACTTTCATGAATAAATATTTTCTTAATAATATTTAAGAATTCAGTTCCTGCCGCAAAGAAAACACAACGTGTCACCATTTCAAACATCAGTGGTTAATGATGTTTACGTAAGTAATCGCTGTTTATTTTAGTAATCACGCGAAAGTCTAAGTACATTCTATGGGGGAAATGCGCAGTTCCTAAATGTCAAAGCAGGTTGTACGTGTAGTTGGCACTCTGCTTTAATATTTACCAACGGAAACATGAGACGCGTTCTTTATAAATTACACTGACATTCCTACGCTTATGATTCTGTTTAAATTATGTTTTGTTCGAAAGAACTACACACTTAAGGAAAAAATTTGTAGCAAATCGAGAACAAATACAGTATTACTACATTCTTTGTAAAGTTTCTTATACAATTTCCAAAACTGTGAATCGTGCAGAAGATTAACTGCGTTTTGCAGTTATTACATTTCGGGCGAGTAAGGCGTTCTTTGCGATTAAGCGTAAACGAAAGACACTTTATAAGCCTGTCTATGAATGTCTGACTGTCTCTCTGCCTGCCTGGTGTTTCATCACATGGTTTTAGCAATGCCCTTCGAGGATACTGTTACAATAGTTCCTTGAAAAATATAGTTTCAACAGTGACCTTGAATACAATAGTTGCCTTTGATAGCATTTGTTTATTTTATTAGCTGTTCTGCTGACATCGTCGCTCATTGTGTGGCGTGAAGAACACTTACATAATTTTCGGGTGCTCCAGAGTCACCTTTCCATTCTTATTTACAATGCACTCTGATTTAGCCATGTAGATGTCTCTCATATCACCAGAGAACGCGGCGAGCAGAATGCCTCCAGTATGTTCACCAATCCATCCACTTACTCATCTACCAAAGCATGCAGTCACCCATCCATCCTCAAGTTTAGACATTAATTAATTTATTCTAGGTCGACAGATATTTATTATGCTCTTAAAACAAATAATTCTTTGCAACAGTATAATGACCACTGAAAATTATA
Organism: Zootermopsis nevadensis; assembly: GCF_000696155.1. Next base: position 611,314 of record NW_019060243.1, read on the forward strand.
TTTTATGAGTGACGAGTACAGATATACTTGGGTGACACGGAGGAACACTGAGTAAACCTAACACAAAACAGCTTCATGAAAAACAAAAACTCCAGCTTTATTTAATTTATTTCCAGAGCTTGAATCGCGACTCTCGGTATGTCCTGTGTGTGTTTGTGTGCGCGCCCAGTGGACGAGAACAATAGCCGGTCGGAGTTACGTGACCCTTAGACAATGCCCTCAAACGAACGCAAACGGTGGCTGAATTAGTAACTGTCGTCCACCCTCGACGACGCATGGAATGGGTGGGTGGCTTATTTGTGCTAATAGTCGCCCCAGTCCTCCGCACTCTGGCAGGCCCCTATGTTCCTTCAACAACACCTTGATACAAGCAAATCTCTTACACAATACGTAGATAAAATTTAGTCCAGCTTAGAGATCTCTCTATTGTAACAGGGTTTATACATGCATAAAGAGATTGATATCTCAGTTGTTTGTTGTATCGTACATTGTCTCGAATTTGTCGCCTGCTCTAGAGATTTGCCCGTGGAATCCATACACGGGATATTCTGACCTGAATTAACTTAATATGGAGTGGAACAATGTGATATGTCTTGTTGAAGGCAAAACTTCTTTCAATCTTTAGTTTTCTTTGTAAAAAGTGAAATAAATTCTCTTCTCTCATTTTTGACAATAAAAGTATGTTAAATATACGAACTTTCTACACTCGAAATAAAGACTGTGGCAGTGAAGTGACGGAAAGCGAATGGATTGTCGTCGTTAAATTCCCTACAAGAGGAGTGGACATCACTATCTTGTCAAAGACCTAACCTAAAGCCTACCTAACCTCACATTAATTTGGGCTATTACTCAGGGTACAAATTGCTGGAACACAAAACTCAGTGCTATTAGAGAAGTACGAGTTTGTTCTGTAATAAAAATCGGATATTTTTAAATGAACTAACTCATAAAAAAATGTATCGGTTCCAACTGTATGTAAAAGTAGCCTAAATTCAACATTGAATTCCAAACGTCTTTAAAATGCTCAATGAATATGTGTCAAACTCTAATAAACGTTTATGAATTGTGTTCTTCTACGTTATGACTCCGTACAGTCTTGTAGGTGGTTACCAACGTTTGTTTCTAAATGTTAGAGTGGGTCTCTGATCCATTACTAACCATTTGCATGACCTCACAACCCAGATCACAACCCAAACTTTACCACCGTGAAAACCTCAAATGCCCAATAATTCTCGTAAACATAAGGATCGTTAAACGTCTGGTTTTTAGTAGAATAATTCTCGCTTGTATTCCGTATTCCACACGTTTGCATAACATATAAATTCAAATTAAAATATATAATATAATTCAGGTCTATACACAAACTTTATTTACAGATGTTAAAATTTAAAATTTGCGCTATTCATCGTTACTACGATGTTACAATACTGCGCCTTCATTTACTACATGTTTCGATGCGTAGCATCATCTTCAGGTTTTTCCTTTAAAACTACTTTATATTACAATGCAAGTTTTTCATTTATTCATCTGTTTTGTAAATTATTATAGTATGTGTTCTGTTGATCTTCTTATTTTATGTATCTTATGTTTGTTTTCCATTATTCTGTGAATAAATTAATTAACATATGAGTTATTTATATGTAAATAAGTTTGGAATATTGTTGTATATTTTCAACTTTAAATATAAATTCAAATTTTGACAATTCCCTAAGTACTGTTTTTTTATTATTATAAATGAACATTATTATAACATACATAATCTTTAATTAATTTCAGCAAAATAATTTTATTTTTCGTGTAGCCGGATTAGTGTACTCCACACCCTACTCAATACTGACTATTAAATGAATAATACACCAAATAAGCTTCCTCGCTTTTTCACAATTGAAATCTTTGTCCCTTTTATCGCGTTCCGACGTGCCCCACCCAGGAAACCAGGAACTGGGACCCATTATTACCACTACTCAGCAGTGAGGGGAGGGCTTGAAGCAGGGGAATGTCATTTCAGTTGTCATATTGTAGAACAGGTGTGATACTTCGTTGTTCAATGTACCAAAGAGCTCCCTTTTATCATGCGGCGTGAATAACGTCTCCTGACACTTGATGAATGCATCCCAAATAGAGCTTCTTTGTGCCACAATATCTGTCAGCCACACTGCAAGCTGAAGGTGTGTGGAAGTAGGCTGAGAGGTTAATGCAGACTGAATGTTAGGTGACTGACTTACTGCGTCAACTGTAAAGTGGCGAAGATAGCGGTGTCCAAAACAATTTGTACAGAAAACAAAATAATTTTATTGTTTTGATTTTTTTGTATGTTTCTATATTCCGACAAAAAACAGTTTACTCTTTCTCGAGTTGTATCAGAAAGAAAGAATGTCGGACAGACTAAAACGGACCGAGCTATTATAAAGCGCTTCTGAAATTAAAGGCAAAGAATTAAATGCAGTTTTGAATTATTTTTTGTTTTTGGAACAATGTTTTTTGGGCTGCGTATTTCGTCTCCTTTATTATCTGCGGAAGTAATAACTTTGTTTCTTATGACCTCACCGGTAACAGACATTTTTGTCTCAACACCTAAAAGTTTGAATGGAAGTTACAAGTAGTCGTGTATTATTAAGAGCTTTATTTGTCGGACAGATTCTCTAGCAGGCTTGATAACATAAACAACTTTCTTGTAGGTACAGTGGTTTGTTACAGTTGGAAGGGCAGACCTGCCTAACTGCATACGAACATTTTTTATTTATTTATTTAGTGTTCTGTCTGACGACAGGTCCATATGAACAGGATCCTTCCATCCTTTTCTCGGACTGGGACCTGTTCATATACGTTCTTGGCAGATGATCCAGAAGTGGTTTGCCATTGCCTTCTTCTGTGTGTGAATGGAGTAATTGTAGGGATGCCACGGAGAAACCGGGGAAGCCCCCCGGAGGAAAACTCCGTGTTGCCTAGACCACGGCCTTGCACAACACAACATGGCTGTCCCTAATATCAATACGGCAAATGCAAAATTTCCTTGAGCCTAAGCATCAGACTATGAAGGTAGAGCTCCATAAATCTTAACTGGATACATGTGAGTGGTTAGAATTAAATTTGTTCTTGCCATTAAGGCGTAAAGAGAAGTACGGTTGTAGTCGACGTTTAAATATTTCTAGCGATGTCACCCCATAATAAGTAAAATAGTTTCTTGACTTCTAAATTATAAAATTATGAAATTACATCTCGGAAATTCGATTTTGTTTCCATCTTCAGGTAAAGAATATAGAAGAGGAGAGATAACCATCCGTTGAGGCCCATCTTTAAGCTGTCCAAGTCTGAGGCTAGATCAATCTCTGGGCTGTCCTCTTCTCTCTTTTTGTGCGTGCTTTGCATAGGGAGAAAACATTATGGACTGGTCGTTTCTATCCGCCCGTCTGTCCAGCTGATTCTTCTCGAAAACCATTGGACGGATTGGGATAAACTATGACGTGGGGATTCTGCCATTCTGCACGACCTCAAAATCGTACTACGAGCGGTGATAAAACGACTGAAGATGATAGGCGTGAGGTGGGCACTGGGATGCTGCGATGTCCTCAAAGTGGGAGCTACCTATGTCTGAATTTGTTTGTTTAAAGTTACCATTGTCTGCCATTGGTATGGGTTCTTTGAATATTTACCGTAGTTGTTGTGGTTTGTATTGATGTAAGTGGGAATCAGACGAAGTGTTCGTTTATGCAAAGGTTGTTTTTGTTGGAACAGATTAGGTTTGATAAAGTTAGGACACATTAGTTTAGGTTAGGTGGAGTCAGCTCCGTTTAGGTTAAATTAAGATATTTAAGGCTAGGTTTGTTCACTTTCGGTTAAGGGAGTTTAATTAGGATGGATGCTTAAAAATGAATTTATAATGTTAGAATTTCGAATGTAGGAATTGTGACTTTTTTAATTTTAAAATTTCGAAAAATACTGGAAATTTTAAAATTATGACTGTTTAGAAATTTTGAAAATTTACAATGTTTAAAATTTTGAGGAATTTTAAGTTTTAAAAATGTTTAAATCATGAAACATTAAAAATTAGACAATCATAAAAGTTCAAGAATGTAGTTGGGTTGCTAGGTTTTATGGGGCCAGGTTAGGCTAAATTAGGTGAGATAAGGACAGGTCAGGTTTGGTTACATTAGTGTACATTAGGTTCGGTTAAGTTACGTTATGTCAGATTAGGACAGGGAAGTTTAATTTTTGCTAATTTCGGTTAGGTTAGATTTGTTTACTTTATGTTAGGAAAGTTAGGTTAGGTTAGTTCAGACAATTTTTAAGAAATTTTTAAGTTAGGCTTGTTTGGCCAAGCTAGGTTAGTTGAGGTTCGGTTAATTTTGACAAGGTTAGGTTAGTCTACATTGAGTTAATTTTGAATATTTGAAAATGGCGATTGTTTTAAAACGCGCGACAAATTGTCTCGTTGGACTAGGCGGATTTAATATCTTAAAAGCACGTTGCAAGGAGCAGATAAAAATAGTCTGTATTCTGGTACAGAATACACTTTCTGAGCTTGTTTTACTTGACGGAAGCAGAATCTAACTTTCGCAAAGTTATAGTATTATAATTTTATAATACAGACGATAGACAAGGTTAAAATGAACAATTCCAAGTATTTTAAAACTGTAGGTTTATGTACATTGATAATAGAGAATTATTAATGATTCTATTCACTCTTCCGTCTCCTTAACCTCTGAGTGAGAGTCCTCGATATCTGTAAGATTGGAATCTGGGAATGTGGAAAATCTCTGAGCCAGTCTGGACGTATTAGGAAAGATAAAATTGGCCACTCTGTAGAGTTATAGAAGTAGGAAGTTTTCGGGTGTTTAGTCGACAGGGCTAATGTTGGTTAACCCTGCTTTATGGTGTTAGATAGAAGGAGGCAAGGAAACAAAGTGATACGCCTGTGAGAGAACAGGGAGTATTTTGTGCTGGGAAATGCGCAATATTCAGGTTGGGAAGTTACAGAAGGCTGTGTGGTGGATTTGTGTGTCGTGATGGTAACTCAGTCAAATTCCTCCTGTACTGATAATGACACATCCATTGCCGCGCTATCTTGACACTGATGAACACAGCCTAACCGGATATTCCCTTCACTGAATTCTGCTACCACTTCTATAGGAATTTGATAACCCAGATATGAACTTGATGTGTGGAGGAGAATCTGATATAGGAACAATACATTTCTCAAAATGTATGTGTTACATTTCATTCACCTCAAGTTCCGTATCCGGTCACCTCTCGTATTAATGTTTCATCCTGAGAAAATAAGCACGTTCTCCGAACAAGTGCGCTGACCAGTTTTAACAGGTTTTAAGCCAATGTTATCTTCCTGTTCAAATATGCATAGGCTGTTAGGAATTTTGCATGAAGATATCTTATAAATCACTGGCTATTGAAATTATGAACCTGCTGTTCAGTTACTTCAGAATTCGAAATACCACATTGACAGGCTTTGTTGGTTTATAATCGGCATGAAGGTGAGATTCCAGGTTCCCATGGCGGCAAGTTCAAAGAAGTAATTTTCATTACACTGATGATGGAAGCAGTAAGCACCTATGAGAAGTCTAAAACTGCTACCAGACATTACAGTCCAACGTCCCAGAAGACAGTCATATTCATGTAGTTCTAAAGCCCACAGCATTAGTTTAAGAGTCTCTTGTTTTGAGAGAAGAACATAAATTTGCAGGTGTTTGAAAGACTACATATTTGTTCCGGAAAATATGTTGACCTAAGGATGACGTAATTTAATTAATTACATAAACAAGACTTTGTAGTCATGGCCGTATAATGTTGTATGAATAATAGACCCTAGAAATGCAGGATGGGCTCGACTCGTGTCAGAGATGGAACAGACTTAGAATTTATATAGAATTTTTCAGATAAAAACTCTTTGAAAAAGGATGAGAAGGGAATGTGAATTTGATATGAAAGATGGATCTTAGGTAGATACGTTCTGAGGATGGAAGTTTCATAAAAAAATTGTTCAGAATCTTACTCACTAGCGGGTTTTGGAATTATAGACTTGGAACTTTTGGGTTCTGCTACTTCGCATACCTTACTCTTAGGTAATTTTAGCACCTGTCGGTTTATAAAAGTTATTTCGAATTTTATACTGGATCTACGTCCAACATTTTGTACGTGTGCTTTCCTCGGCTCTCCAAATTTTTAAGTTGTACCTTCGGTGCATAATTAAGTCAGCTGTCAACTGAACAACAGCAAGATAAATAAGATATTCAGTCACTTGTGTCCTACATCACTAATATATAATGTTGTCTCCTTTAAATTAGAATTAATGTTAGACCCCAAACATTGATTATAAGATATCGAATACATTCGTTTTCTTCTGAAGCTGTGTTTTGTTCGTCATTTAAATCTATTTCTAGAACAACACGTAGACCTGCTTCTCATCTGAATCATGCCATGTTCACAGTGCGAAACTGCCTCGTTCTCGGGTTTGTGCAAGAAAGGCCTCCAGGTAGTGGATGACTTGGTCTATCATTTCTTTCAGACTGATCACTTCGTCGAGAGGTGACTGAAATTTAAACGCTGGGTAGAGGCTGTCATGGCGTCTTCTGTCTTCCCCTCCGCCAAGCAATCCGCGTCTTTCTACCACCCTGACAACTCTCAGCCAGAAACATCGACTAATCCCAATAAACACGAGCACTGATGTCTTTCGTGTTTATTAATCAACTATACGTCTCGAGTAACGCCACGGTGGTCTAGCGGTTAGAACGCTGGCCTTGTAATCCTGGGGTCTCGGGTTCGATTCCCGGCGGTGCCCGAATTTATAACTTGTGTTAGGCAAGGCCGTGGTCTAGGCAACACGGAGTTTTCCTCCGGGGGCTTCCCCGGTTTCTCCGTGGCATCCCAACGATTACTCCATTCACACACAGAAGAAGGCAATGGCAAACCACTTCTGGATCATCTGCCAAGAACGTATATGAACAGGTCCCAGTCCGAGAAAAGGATGGAAGGATCCTGTTCATATGGACCTGTCGTCAGATAGAACACTAAATAAATAAATAAAAACGTCTTGAGTATCATGCAATGTGTGCTTCTAGTTTCCCGAACCCCATTTTTCCATAGCGTCTTAACTTTGAGCATCGTGGTTTCTTTTTCAGAACGTAGCTCCCGTGAACTGCCATTCTTATCCGAATAAAGTTTTTCGAAATCGAACTTACCTAATAAAAATCATAAACACCGCCTGTCACAGTTTAATTCCTCCTGCCCCCCACCAGACGTCCCTGAACACAACTTCGCATTGTTTCTCTGATTATGTTGCTATCATGGTAGAAAATTTCAGTTTCTTTCTATGCTTTTTTACTACGCAAAATATAGGTGGGGGGGGGGTTGAGTTGAGCTTGTGGGCGAATGCACAAGTATAGTGTCATGAATGATGCCCCAAAATGAGCGTCGGCACGATAATAGCAGCAGCGGCAATTGTATAAAACACAGCGTCCCTCATTTGTTAATTCCTCGGGAGTAGCCCGGCTCTGCTGTGCAGTAGTAGCGAAAACAGATAACAATTCCATAAGCCGCTGCTATAGTAGTACAGTATAACTGAAAAGAGGATTATCATGGCCTCCCTTCACAGATTTAAACGTTCATGCTAATTGAATAGGCGAGAGGCAGTATATTTCTTTTGTACTAGTGGGTTGCTTTGCCGGGTAGGGGGCATTTCGAGAGAGGGGGGGGAGTTGCTATCTGGTGAAAACGACGAAGCAAGATAGTGTGAGAAAGAGAGAATGGAACGTTTATTCAGGATTAGCTCACAACATTTTAGCTCAGAACATTTGTGTTTCTCTTCTGCTTGTACAAAAAAGTGACGAGAATTTCCCTGCTCTGTCTTCAAAATGTTGGGAATCTCAAAGTTTAAATAAAATATTAGAATGACCTTTTAGAGGATCCTTCCTGTCCTGTGATCTGATCTCAGACGGTGAGGATGTTGATTATGGTCTTCTGGGTTGTGATGATGTGTGACCTTGTAGGTGGTTACAAACGTTTAGGAGAACGTGTCGCCTCATTCTTTAGCCTTAATGAATGCATAACGCCACAACCCATAAAACTACAATCAAGATTCTTCCTTTGTTTGACGTAAATTTTATATATTTTATTGCGAGCCTAATAATAATTTCACTTCACGTAAGGGTATGTGCTGTGGTGAAATATATATGACGAGTTAGCTACACTGCTGTTTATTAGGAGGTCAAATACTGACCCGAACATCGGCTAATGCTGATTGACGTTTTTATTTTTGGATAATGCCGGAATTGTACTTTACACTGGATTACAACCGATTTCTTCCACATTGTTTGAGTTTAATTATTCAATGTCATCTTGTCATTCGACGCCATAAAATGTTTACTAATAACAGAGTGTTACAGTTCACCACAAAGACATAGGATGTAACAATTTTGAAGGTTTATATGGTAAAGAACCGCCACGGTGGTCTAGCGGTTAGAACGCTGGCCTTGTAAACCTGGGGTCCCGGGTTCGATTCCCGGCGGTGCCCGAATTTATAACTTGTGTTGGGCAAGGCCGTGGTCTAGGCAACACGGAATTTTCCTCCGGGGGCTTCCCCGGTTTCTCCGTGGCATCCCATTCACACACAGAAGAAGGCAATGGCAAACCACTTCTGGATCATCTGCCAAGAACGTATATGAACAGGTCCCAGTCCGAGAAAAGGATGGAAGGATCCTGTTCATATGGACCTGTCATCAGACAGAACACTATAATAATAATAATAATAATAATGTTAAAGAGCCAACCTTATTTTAAGTATTAATTTACCTCTCAGATACCGGTATAATGTTTTGAAAGCGACTATATGATGAGAATTACGAACCGCATCATACGACAGTGTAATGAGTCCATTTTAATGGGACATGTTATTTTCTTTATATATATTACCACCAGCTCCATAGATGGGGACTTGGCATAAATGCAACGCGTCATGAACTGAGTTTCGTGAAATTGACCCGTGTAATTCTGCACAGTGATGTCTACATAATTCAATCATGTTCCTCCGGGTGGAAAGTTCAACAAGTCACGTGCTTGTCGATTATGTGAAATCCGGGTGCATTCTGGGGGAAACAAAGAGATGAATCATGAATAATGTATGCTTCATAACTCCCATAACAATAATTTAATGTAGTTGCGACTATGAGGCGAGAGGCTGGAAATATCTCTCCTCACACACCCCTCTTCCACCAGAACACACCGTGACCCACCATTGAGATTATGGAGCTGCTAACTAGTGTTTCGCGTGAATAGTATGTACCGAATCCTCGCGATAATCTTTTAACAACAGTAAGAAGATTTACTCAAAATTTTATTTAATATGTTACTTTCAAAAATCCGTGCCAGATATCTTTATTTAGTTCAAGATTAGTTGTATTCTTTTTTTGAGGTATCGTTCGAAAAAAGGGGGAGGATATTATTCAAAAGGAACACAACAGTAGGAATCAATGTAACTAAAGTCAGGTTTCAAGTATCCAACACCAATTTGTCATGACCGGGGTACGATTCACGATCAGGAATGATGTTACCCTAAGTGTTTCTTGTGGTTTTTCCTTTGTTTATATTTATTACAATTGGGAGAGAGTACATCTGTATGGAACCACAGGCGCTAACAGACCCATTGCCAATCTCCAAGATGATACATAAGTGAATGTAGAGCAACGGTTACATTAAATTGACAGGGGAAACCGGAAGACTCGAAGAAAAATATTCCAGTGACACTTTGTGCACCACAAATCCCACATAGACTGCCCCGAGAGCAAACGTTAGTGTCCGCTGTGAAAATCCGGAGACTAACCACCTGTGCTACAGAACGACCGTGGTATTCCTTAGTCGTTGCAGGAAAATACTGTGATGTTGCCTTAAAATTCTACAGCATAGTTAAATAATCTAAGAGAAGTCAAAATAACTTAAATGCTATAACAGACTGGTAATTCATAGAACGAATATGGTTTAAAATTAGATTTAAGTGTCTCAAGACGGTGTAGAAGTCGTTTATGAGGATTGAAAATAATTCTACCA
>NW_019060243.1:630560-642221 GCF_000696155.1 Zootermopsis nevadensis
AACAACCCAGAAGACAGAAATCTTCATACTCATCGCCCTGATGACGGAGGCAGTATGACCTCTGAAACGTTGGTTAACATCGACCAGACTACACGGCGCAACAACCCAGAAGACAGAAATCTTCATACTCCCCGATGTTGAAACCTCAAATCATAAATAATTGTAGTATGACTGTGTTTTCGCAGACACTCCAAAACAAGGATCCATCCTGGTTGCCTATAAAAACCCGTACACTTATCTCAGGTATTAAATTCATCCATCACCCTCGAAGTAGAACGCTCGTCATCATCGACAGAGGTTCGGCCATTTTTAAAACGTGAATGCCACACTAAAGTTTGTGCACGACCCATTGCGGACTCCCCAAATGCTTGCTTTAGCATTTCATAGGTTTCCGTAGCCGTTTTGGCGAGTCTTTGGCAAAATTTGATGCACACGCCATTCCGAAATCGCAGGAGGGTCGGTGTAATGCACTACCAAAACGCCCGTAACTAAGAAACAAATGCTAATTCGATTGTGCCGGCTGGCACACTGATTCACTATGAATGTAGGCCGCACCCCCTAAAGGCAGAAGCTCGTACTACATCCGGTTCGCCCGCTATTGACACAGTCTTGAAACTTTCCGATCGCACCTCGTACGGGCATCCATCTTCATTACATTACATTACTCAGATATCTATAGGATATGGAATTAGTCATAATAATACAATGCCTATTGTGCGTATTACGAGTTCAAGCTCGAAACAAAAAGATGATGAACGGGGGCGAAAATTCTAAATATCCAAACCGTACTACGAAATGCGAGCGAAGAGAGACGGACAAATTTGTGTGATTGTTCCCACCAAATATATAAACATCATAAAAGTTTCTTTTTATAATTTAATACCTTGGGTTTTCAAACACAACTATGAACTTTCCTCTTACTGAGAAATGGCTTCTGGGTCGGACGGTTATTTCAGAAATTCAAAGCCCACCAATACCTTCATCCCAAGATGAAAATATGCGCCCTGTAGGTCTACCTGAGTACATAGTGCAAAATTAATGCTCTTTGAAATCTAGTTTAATTTTTTTTTATTTTTGCACAAGACTGTACAACTGTAACAGCCATAGAACTTAGCTTCGGTTGTTACTGAATTGAATAGCTCTGTCCTCTTCTAGCTGAACATTGTGTCGAAATTGGGTGTGCGCCCCGCTTATATGAAGTCAAGTGGTACTGTGACCCCGAAGGGCTTCTTCTCTTTCCGACCCTCCTCCCTGTTGCTCAGGACAATAAAACTGTAGGTACATAACGCTTTATATGAACTGCATGGAAGTCGAAACCATCAGCATTCTAATTACCTTTTAACAAATGAATAATCCTAAGCAATAGAGCTGTTTTGTGCTTTCAGACGCTCGAGTTTCGGTTGTATGGGTTTTGTATGTTACATCAGGGCTAGCTTTCATGTGTAAGGGAGGTCTACCAGTTTCTATAATAAAGCCTTTCCCCCCAACCCCCTGTCATTACATATTCTGTTATAAATAATTACCTATTCGGTGCGCAAACTTGATTCCTGCTCACTCAATTCTGTCTTTATTTTCGATATCCCAAAAGGGCTCAGAAGGGAAACTGAGAGGCCAGTATGTTTTTTCAAAACGTTTCTGAAGTAACAAAAGATAGAAATATTCTGATACAACAGAGTACAAACTATGTTCACCTTCTCATGCAATCCAGTTTAAAATTAAGTACCTGACTATTACACCAGAATACTTAGTTACTTTTAACACAACGAGGCTGTGAAGCTGCCACATCTTTTATACACGGATTTAATCATGGTTTCCACGTATTAGAGTCTGGAACGATTTCAGAAGAGGGTTGGAATACATTTTTAAGGGTAAATGAATTTTGTTTGGAGGGGGGGGATTTGCATCGTATGTTTGAGTATTTATGAGGATAAAGATAAGATAAATTTGGCCACATGCAAATTAAAGTCGACCATTCCTCTGAGGTACAACGGAGTTGACTCGGTGCTAATGGTAGGATGAAACAATTCAGAATGTTTAGTTATGTAGGAGGGGTTAGGACAAATTAGTAGTCAAGATATGTCCGCTACCCTATATTTTTTTGTGAAATTTATACAAATTTTGTTTTAATAGCAGCGAAATTAAATCATGTTTAAACTGATTTTTTGAAAAGGTTTTAACTTAAAACCATTTCTACATTTTCTTGTGTGTTCTTTTTTATCGCAAGCCACTCTTCTGTCAGTGACATTATTCAATAACAATACTTTTTCTGTTAATGTTATATTATAGTCTTGGGATCGTTGCTTTGTGGGTCTATTGTAACCTATAAGATTTTTCTAATTTTGAAGATACTGTGTTATTCGGGGAAAGTATCAGTTACCTGTGTAGAAGGTAATATGCTGAAAGCTAATTATGAACTTTATACTATATATAATGAATACAATATGAACATTTTTCACAGCAATAATTGCATTTACATAAAATAGAAACAGCAAGATTATTAATTATTTTCGATATTAAAATAAATGAAATAAGTTTATTTCGTTTATTAATATTTCAGTATAAACATGAGAAAAACTATTATGTTACCATGAAACTAACTAGATTTCAACAGTACTGTTATTATTTTATTATTATTTAGTGTTCTGTCTGACGACAGGTCCATATGAACAGGATCCTTCCATCCTTTTCTCGGACTAGGACCTGTTCATATACGTTCTTGGCAGATGATCCAGAAGTGGTTTGCCATTGCCTTCTTCTGTGTGTGAATAGGATGCCACGGAGAAACCGGGGAAGCCCCCGGAGGAAAACTCCGTGTTGCCTAGACCACGGCCTTGCCCAACACAAGTTATAAATTCGGGCACCGCCGGGAATCGAACCCGAGACCCCAGTATTACAAGGCCAGCGTTCTAACCGCTAGACCACCGTGGCTCCCTCAACAGTACTATAGAAATATATTAAGAGCTTTACTGGGGAACGTGATAAAGTTCTATGCACTAATCGCTCCACCATTCCTTGTATATGGACCAGCGATGTTGGACGTTAACAAGAAGAATGGGGACTTCAGATTCGCGTTTTCTCTGAGCAGTCACAGGGAACAGAATGACAGTAAACGTAGTGAAGATACGACAGATAAACTGGAACTATCAAATATCAACTCAGGCATAAAACTACCAAAAGAAACGGCTATAAAACTGAACTGGAAATAAATTACTTACTACATAGACATAAACCGAGGGGTAAACTCTATGCAACAGAACTCACGAACTTGAAAAAAAAATTTAAGTTCAAACCGGAAGTGATTTCAGATTACAGATATCTGGTCATTCGTAAGCTCCTTGTATTTGCCCTTATGTGGCCTTTCTTTACCTTCCATTAAACAAAGACGTCAGTGTGTTTGCCTAGCTTGAAGAAAAAACATGAATGAATGACTTTTCCAAGTCCTCGGAAAGAAAAACAGAGGTTGCCAATGTTCCCTCGTAGACCAGTCGGCGTGGTAGGAGACGCGTTTGTGTGAAGTTCGCGTTTACAAGTCTCAATCGCGATATCTGAATTCATTCTTATTGAGTGTGTTGTATTTGTGCAAATAGGCGTACTCGTTAGAATTGTGTATTTGTTATGTTACTCAGTTATATTCTAAAAGCTTCTGTGTGGAACTTAAACTTAAAGCAACTAAAAATGTTACTCGGAAAAGAATTTCTGATTGTTATTTGTCCGCAAATCACAAGCCGTTCAGTAACAAGGAAAAGTAATTCTTGGACTCTATCCATCGTCTGTTATTCTGATCTCAAGTATAATTATAATGACTTAGGTTATATAGGATTTTGAGTTTTTCACGGCGGTTAGTTTGAAGGTGGCTGTCTTCTGACTTAAGTTTTCCAGTGGCTGAGATTAGCTTTTTCTAACGTACCCAAATGAATACATGGCTCTTTCATTTTTTACTTACGGACAAAAACGTCCGGTTTCCGAAACACTGTGTTCTTTTGAATTTCAGACGATGGACAAAATCCAAGAATTTACTAATCCTGAGTTTAACACCATCGTCAAAACCCTTCAAAAAATGCAGTCGTCAATAATATCATTCATTTTATCACTTGAAATCGCGAGGCTAGAAGTGGGAATCACAAATTTGTTTTCTTTTACTGTGAAATATTTTTCATCGCTATTCTGGTTTGAAGGTTTCGTTTTCGAATCTGACCATAGACAAACGATTTTATCTGCAAAAGTGCATACTGTAGGATTATTTTTCTTTTGCAGGTTATACTAATGACTTGTAAAAAAATATTAATTATGGTGTTTGTCCTTCAATGGGTGTTTTCAAGACCTGGCAATATCACTCTGTAGTGTTAGTGAAGATCGTCTTGTGGGCCCGTCCATGTGACTGCCCAGTTTTCCAACAACATTGAGCCCGGAGTCGATTTTAATATTATTATTTCGAATCCTGTTATTATTATTATTATTATTATTATTATCCCATCTATTCACCATTTTATGGGGTTTGTACTTCCATGTACCCGAGACAGACCTTGTCCCTAAGGTACATAGGGCAGCAGCTATTTCCGGGATACATATTGTTTTAAGCACGTGCTACATGTATTATATAATTATTATTATTATTATTATTATTGTTGTTCCTATTCTGTAATCTTACATCACTTCCTGTATGGACTTACATGGTTTCGAGCGGTTAATTTTTATTGTAGAATGTACAAGATGTAATTTACAACCGAAAAGAATATGTTCGAAACAGTTTACATCTTTACAACCGGGAAAGGCCAAAATCTCAATGTGTGGGGATGATGGACATTAAGACGGTTGGTGAGGGCGTGGAAACCGAAATTTAGAATTTCCTCAAATTTTAAGTTTTCTACTACAAATTTGGAATTGCGTCTACGCACCAATCAATAGGTACTTGGAGGCATGAGTAGGAAGATGAACAGTCGATCTGAACGTTGTGGCGAACAACGAAATTCCTGCCTCTGCTGGGAATTGAACTCCGGTCATCCAGCCCACAGCTACATACTATTACAAAACGTAAACTCACAAAACAATTGAAGTTAACATTGTTTCAAGATAGTGGAATTGAGTCATATTGATATATTGAAAAATACCTGTGATTATAATATCAACCTTACACTATCGAGTATTCTGATATCGATATATTGTTATGTTGGTAGTGTTACGATAAAGATGCTTAGCAGCAGTATAGCGTAGTTTAAAATTAATTTGAAAGATTGTGTTGTGAAAACACTTTACATAATTAAAAAATACCATTTTTCTAATAAATGCTTAAGTCTCACGGGAGGGCCAAAAATTATTTAATATGAATTGGCTCTTCTGACATGAAGCGATACTCCCTAAGCTTCTTAGTATATGTAACGTCAAATATATGATGAAATGACTGCAGAATTAAAAATAAATGTAGGAGGAAGCGGTTCGGTCTATTTTAAGGGACTAGACCAGATTATGCTTGAAGGGCTGTTTAAAACCATGAAAAATATGACTCGAGATTCGAGCACGGAACTTTTCGAGTACGAAGCAATGGAGCCAATTACTGAACCGCGACACTCAGTTTTAACATGGAGGAAAATATATTACTTTCAAAAAGTAACAGTTATTGATTTTTGTCAGAGATTATTAGATGTAACTGAGATTGTATATAATTTTAACAATTTTGTAATTTATTAAAATTTTATAAAATCTCGAAGGGTTCTAGTTACGATTTTAGAATATAGATGACAATTTGTAAATAGTTAATGCATTTTATCACATTTACACATGTAGACAGAACTCCCCACGAAAAGGATTTCGTTAGCTGTCTATTCGTATGTTGATCTTTAAAGACAGTCATGGTACTTAAAATTAAATTTGATAAGTTTGAAGGTGACTTTTCTCATATTATATGCTAGTTAATTTTGTTGAAAAGGCAATTTTATATTCACACTGGTCGTTTTGCTGTCGTCAAAAAGGTTTATAAGCTATTTAAATGGCAGACCTAATAAAATAAATTCTGTCTTAGTCACTTTAAGAAGAAACTTAATTGAAATATACACTAAATTAAATGTTTTATAACAATTAATTATCAGTATTTTTTAAAATAATTAGTACAGAAATGTTACCGTATAAATACAACTTACAAAGTACGGTGAAATCACAGAAATTTTCAAAATTATTAACTCTGTTCTAATTGAAAAAACAAATGGCAGCTAAATATTTTGAATGAAAGTCAGAAATTCGAAAAACTGCAATCTATTTTATATGACAAACACAACTTTCATAACGTAGCGTATGTTAGTTACTGCAACAAATAAATTATCTGTCATGACTTAGCTCATAACATTTTTATAAGTGTAGCATCATTTCAGAAGATACTTTCATTAATTTATATTTTATTACAGTTTAAGAAACTTTATGAATTGAAAATAGTATTAAATTGCAATCTGTTGTCTTATCGGCTGAGTAGTGTTCTGTGTTGGAGTTGCAAAGTACTTAAGAGTGTTGGATTATAAGGCTAGCCCTAGAATTTTAGTATAAGATTAACTTTATCAGTAGATTAAAACATTAACCGTAGCAATTTGATTATAATAATAACATTTTCGATTTTCTATTACATAACTGTCCATAAAAACTGATTAGAAGATTAACCATAGCTTACAAAATTATTTTCATTGTCACAGCGTAGTAGTTTATTCAAGAGACTCATAACTCATGGCCAATAAATATTTATCATCATCTAAAAATAACCTATCACATGTAATTATGTTTTATTTATGTATAAATTAAAGGGGTTTTTAAGATGTATCTGTCAACACCAAATCAATCCCTCACACTGTAGTGTAATTTAAATTGTAACTTCCAAGCCTCTGAATGCATCAGTCACGAGACTTTTACTTCGCATAACTTTAGAAATGTACCTAGTTTAAAGAAATCGCTAAAATTTGAGTGAAAGCTTCAGTTTTAGACAAGTATTGTTACAACAGTGTAAAAATTACAGATGGTTTAAACTGTGCTTTGTTTCAGATATAAGATACATGATCGCCAATTAAAACCAATGCGGAATATTTGTTGTGTACGTTTACCCTTCCATCCCTCATAAAAAGAAATAACTGAGGTCATCCTGTCCGTTGGTTAATTCTAAAGTCAGTGACTTACCTCAGCCTCTTTGCTTCGTCGATGAAGGGCCTTTTCTCCATCTCCGTTAAGAGTTTCCACTCTGCTCCAAGGCGTTTGGAGATCTCAGAATTGTGCATTTTCGGATTCTCCTGTGCCATCTTCCGCCTCTGACCTCTGGACCAAACCATGAACGCGTTCATGGGGCGCTTGATGTGTTCCTGGGCGTGCATCGGCTTCCCTCCGTTCATCATCGAAGGAGACGTGGGCGAAGACGACGATGACGTCCCCGAAGATGATGAGAAGAAATAGGGATGTTTGAGAAAACTCGACGACGCCGTCGTTGAAGCTGGCACCTTGAGATCCACTTCGGCAGTTTTAATTCATCGCGATGATCAGCCTATTGCATGAGTGTCCAGTTGGAAGGTTAACAGTCTGTGGCACCAACCAGTCGTTACTAAGAAAACCACTTTAGTGAAATACAAGTTTACGACAACTTTCACTGAATTTAGTACAAAAATTTCTGTAAAGACGCACTGTTAACACTTGATAAATCAGTTAGTTGAACATGTTAGTTGATTTTATTTATTGACATTGATTTATGAAGTTCCTCTCGTATAACTAAACATCTAGTTGGTAATTAAATTTCTGAGTTTTTTATTCATAAACAACATCGGGCTCACATATCTTAAGATTTTCATAACTTTACGTTATTTTTGAGTCGATATATTGATATCAATTAGCTGATTTTATTAATTAATATTTCGGCGCAACAAAGAGTCTTCATGATCCAAGTTTTCAACGATTATTTCCTTTTGTAATCACTAAAGAATTTATGGAGTATTAATATTTCTCAAGCTTGACAGGAACGCGATGAGTCGGTGCAGACGGGAGCCTCGCACCGCACACACTGAGGCGACAGTGGATACAGAAGTGCGCGGTCCCACACTGGAAGAGATTTCAATGAACACAGCTTCTTTACTTCATCTGTTTATGGACCATCTCTGCGTCCGTGCGCTTTGGGAATATAATACACTACATTAGCGTGCCAGAAAGAGACAGGTTACAAAAGAATGAGACCAATCATGCTGTACGACCCGCCTCCTTTTGAGCGAATCGATTGTAAGGCCAACGTGTATTGGCTGAGAGAGCGTTAGCGCGTCACAACATGGCGTGCTGCGGCGTCCTCAACAGGTGGTCTGCGCCCTCTCAAGGTACATGCGTTTGCATTCTCTGAAGAAAGGTGAGGTCATCGTGATATGGTTTTGATGAAGATGACTGATGATAACTGAGCTCCGACACATAGCAAATAACTCTTGTTGCTTTGATTGAGATGACCAGAACTTTTCGTGTTCCTAACTAAGACACTGACTGGCTTGAAAGACTGTCGGCCCCTTAACCCCGGATTTTTGACCGATATGTTTCTCAGACTGCACCCTGAACAAGTTTCTTTTCTGGCGCACGTATCACGTTGCTCATAATTCAAGTTTTCTCAAGAACACACTTAGTCCTGAACTGATTTAGGTACATTATAGCAGTAAAATTAATAATATAGAGGGAGACGAGTTAATTAAAAACAACATTTTAAGATAAATAAAATGCTGAACATTGTAAGGCATCTTCGCGCGCCCCTTTTCAAGACTTTACATCTGGCGCCTGTTAGCTTAATATATTTTCGTAATTTTCCTCAGCCTTCCTAGGATAATTCCTCTAAAATCGCGGTCGAGTGTTGGCACTCCTGATCCGTAAGCCGGGGCCCCAAGTTCGAATCTCGTCCCTTAGGCGGGCTATGTGTGAATGAAATTTCGTTTTAACTTAGTTTTTTCATGAAGAAGTCACATCGATTCGAAACTGATTCTTCATCCGGCTAACTTACGTAAAGTGACTTAGGCCTACATTTGAAAATATGCCGCTTAATGAACGAAGACTCAATTAATATTGGGAATGATTGACGATGTTATTTCTGGGTTGTATACCGTGTGGACTTGCGGGTAGATTCCGACGTTTCGGAGGAACCTACTGTCTGCATCGTCAGGATAATACAGAACGGCAACATTATCCTCTTTACCGCCGTGCCAACCTTAGTTCTCACATAAAGGAACGATTGCTATGGTTGATAAAACGTTATTTAACAAGCTTGGAAAGAGTATTCTGTTCTATTCATGGGTTCTATGCAAACTTCTTTTGGACGTATTAAATCTTCCTTTTTCGATATTTAACACTTGGCCACTAGATCGCAGCACATCACTGTCGGCCTCACGACTTTCCTCATATGAGATCGTGCAGAATAGCACAATTTCCACATCAAATTTCATCAAAATCCATCCAGTGGTTCTGAAGTTGAATGGATTGGCAGACGGACGTACGGATGGTTAGATAGACCCGACCAGTCCATAATGTGTTCCCACTATGCACTTCGTGCAAATAACGCGTAATAACCCATCCGGAATGTTGCCTATACACAATATATTGGCCTACAACATACCGAAAATTTTTAATTAATTTGTGATCCATCAACTTTATATCAGACGTTATCCTGTTCAAATTCCATCCTGTATCCACCTTGTGTCCTTACAGGGTTTTAACTCTTTCCTTAGATTTTGGGCGAATGTCGAAATTTAGGCTGTGAGATGCCGCACGACAGATGTGAAATTTGGTTCTAGCCTTAGAAAAGAAAACAGATTAATGTGTTTGAGAATAGGACACTGACCACGTAAGATGGAGAAACAAGAGGAGGTTGGAGAAAATGAGCATCATGTCACTAGTAATGTCAAAGTGATCTAATCAAGGATACGTTGAGCACGGCATGAACGACGCGTAGAAGAAATAAGATATGCATACATAATTTTTAGTTGGAAGCCCGAAGATAAGTGGTCACTTGAAGACCTTGGAGAAAGTGGGAATATAGTATTGAAATGGAAGTGTTGAAGAGATTAAAAGCTAGATGTGTTTTGGATTCGTTTAGATAGAGATTAAGGAAGGACCGGTAGTGGATTATTGTGGAGACGGTAATATAATATTTGTTTCTTAAATGGAGGGAAGTTATTGGTTAGGTGAGCAGCTATTAGGTTCTCTGTAAAACATCTTATATTTATAAACAAAACATATGCCTTAATGATAATAACATTTTGCTTAACAACCCCATTTTTAATGCACTCCAGTACCTTGACCCCAACCCTGACAAACCACCTTTCACCCACCAACACCGCAGTCAATAACCAACCTCGCTCCGATACGATGTACTTCTGATCTCTCCTCTTACAACTTCAATATTACTTCTCTGGTAAGTTTATACGTTCACTTTCATTTATTTATTTTGTTTTCTATATTCAATTTCATTAATGGTTTTGAATCCTTTAATTCACAGACCAATATACGCAGCATTAACATCACTCCGACAATACGATTGCATCAATGATATATAACACAACAATAAATGTTGATACAATGTGAAAAACGAAGAAATGATAAGAAAATTAAAAATTAGTAATTGAATTAAGAGTTTATAACATACACCTGATGACGGCTCTATGAAAGCCGAAACATGTCGAGAATGTTCCATATGTAAATCGAGTACTCGATACGGAACAAAGGATAATATTTTAACCATCTAATTATCTTATATTACTTTATTGTGATTGACGGACAATTTTAATATATTTTAATACTATCTCATATTTAATTAATTGAATTTGGAAAGATAATGTTTATTACAATTGTAAATAAAAATATGTTTCCTTTTAGACGTTCTTCAGGCTGTAGCGTAAGCGAAGAGTATATTATTGGGGTCTAGAGTCTCAGAAACGAACATATTATTTTCAAAAAATACCTTTATCATACTTGTTCGAGAAGGATAATATCAAAATAAATGTCCAGTCTGTTCGTTGGCACCTGTAACAATTTGCCACGCTTTGCTTACCCTTAACGCCTGCCACATCCACATTGTTTCGGTGTTTCATCTACCTCAGGCATTAGTTACTGTACTTCCTGAAACTGATTCAGTTGACCGTATTCAGCTATTAGGAGAGAAATGTATTAGAGATACGCATTATTGCCACCTTTAGAACGTATGCGACATAGTATCCTCATTAAATAAGTTACGATAACTACAGTTTGGATTAGTGTAAAATGTTTCTCATAAGTGAACAGTGCAACAAACTTTCTCTGTTGTTATGGCACTGTTTCGAAACTGCCATTAAAGTTTCATTTTGCTAACACGTTTGCAGGTTAACTGTGCCGTTCCTATTTAATAAAAATTAAATTTAGAAACGTCACCAAAAACGGACAATTAGAAGAGATTTAAAACAATTATATTTTACTTCTTTGTTTAAAACATAAGACAAGATAAGCGAAAAATTTATTAGAATTAATAGACGTTGAATTAAAATATAGTTAGGTAAGAAATTTTGTGACTAAATAAACATGAGAACAAAATTATCGCTTTCCTAGAAATTCTACACAATTAAACGATACTTCATTGTTCTAGAAACTAAGTAAAACTTGGAAATAAAAACTGTGTTTTGGCAGTAATATTCAATTAATATATTTATATAT
>NW_019060243.1:671805-682888 GCF_000696155.1 Zootermopsis nevadensis
ACGTAGTTGATACAGCAGCGCCGTGCCCTGCGACAGTGCGTTGTCTTATATGGGTTAAACCACCATTTGTTTTCGATTGTGAAACAGTGGTATATATTGATATTTCGGGTCAGGCCAGGTTTTTAAGAATCACCTTGTTATTAAACCCAATATCGTCTAAATAATATTTAAAATCCATTTCTTATCTGAATGAAAATCCAAGATTTTACCATTACAAAGTTCAATTGAGATGATAATGTTGCGTCATATTGTGATGATTATAATTGTTTAATTTTAACCGTCTAATCACAATAAAATATTTTATTAAATATTAAAATATTATTACTACAATTAACATTTAATATTTAAAATATTAAAATGATGCTCTTTCTATCGAAATGTTCGATTTACAATTAGAGCATCATCTTTTTCACGACATGTTTCGGTTTTCAATGAACCATCTTCAGGTGTATATCAATTGGTTAACAATATTTGAAGAAAGTATGTCTGTTTATTCTAAGAACCACACAACCTGTGGAAAATTTGTTTGTTTATGTTAAAACAGCTGGTGCATATAGTTACATGACACGGTTTCAAGCTGTTTGGATTTTAAAGTACTAAGCACATAAAATATAAATATCTGGCGTCTTCAACATAAAACTTTACTTTTCTAGCTAAATCTTACTAAAGGGGGAATCATAAGAATTTCATGTTACACAAGAAATAGTAGCCTGTAAATATTATTTATTTTATCAAAAAGTAGAGTTTGCGAAAAAAAAAAATGAGTCTTCAGAAGTAATTTTTCAAAATCACACAAAATTATCTTGTTTTTACGCACGTTGATTATTTCATAGAAATCTTTCTTCTACCCAGGAAATAGGCCATTTTTAATAGCTAAGAAATAAACTTTTTTATTGTGACTCGTCCATTCTGTTTTAGATTTTTAAACAAATTTTAATGTGGAATTTCAGTGTAATGAGTATGCAGTAATGTTATATATCATCCGACATCCGACCTTGATCCATGTGCCGAACGTTCACGAAATGCAAATTTAATCTCGAAGGCAAGACAAAGCATTAATAGAAGAACAGTTTCGCACGTCTTCATTTTATCAGTTCTGTTTCTAAGGGTAACGTTTTCCTTGGCTCACATAAATAACCCTTTCTTCTCTCTCCTGTAGACTGCACTTTGTTCAACTTTCGTTATATTTCCCACTATTTATTTTTAATTCTCTCCTTCTTTCTAGAAGAATATAGTTTCTTCTTTCATGTCGAGGCCAACAACATGACTTATTCTGCAAAATTATTTTCCTTCTTATTCTATTTTCCATTCTTTGGTGAGTTCTTCCTTCTCCGGCAATTTATATTCTCAGAACAAGAATGGCGTATCTCACGTGTTCATTCTTATTAAGGCTTCGACCGGGATGTTCTTTTGTTAAATCTTATGTGGTACCGCCAGATTCGACTTCTAATGGTTAAGTGAAGTGTTTTCTTCGCGGTACGGTCTGGATTCGTAAATATTACGAAGACGAGATTCGGCTTCAAAGGGTTAACCAGCTGATTTTCGTAATGGTGAGGTGTAGTGTTTTCTTCGCGGTACGGACTGAATTCATAAATAATATTCAGACGATCTTCGGCTTCAAAGGGTTAAGCAAGCTGGCTATTTAGTTAGTGCAGGTTGCATTTCAGCAAACAGCATATTTCAGCGGTACACCACTTGCTTTCGGAAGCTGTCTGTTGCATAGCTTTGCCCTAATTTTCTAGTCTGAGTAATTTAGTAGATTTTCTTGGTCTCTTGGCATAGTGCGTTGAAAAACTAGGTTTACAGCAGCTATTAAAATTCCTGTACCATCTTATATATGTTATATACCGTACATGTATATGAAATTATTGGGACCATCAATTCGGCTTTAAACATAATCAATCAACTACTGACGAGATATTATTCATCTTTTACGTACTGGAAAAACGGGAGTACAATGAAACTGTACATCAGAAATTTATAAATTTCAGGCAAGTTTATGATTCTGTAAAGAAAGTAGTAGCCTATTACAATTCTTCCAACATTTTCATTAAATTATGTATCGATACATAACAATACTTGTTAAACTAATTAAGATATGTTTAAATTTAGTCGATAAAATTTTTGTAATATTTTAGAACCTGAAGGTTCACCTTATTCAAAAGAGCCAGACCGAAGCCAACTGTACGGTGCTTCATACACCTCAAGTCCAATATTTTCTTGGGCACTCCATTTTGAAACATTTGTAGCCTAAGTGAACGAGATATTCGAAGTAAGAGACCATGTTCCACAAATTTAAAATAAATTACGATAATTCCTTCATAATACGTACTACGTCACACTTTATTGATGTCCTTGCTTCAACACCCTAAATCATAAATTATGAAGCTATAGCAGGGAAACGAATGGGGGGGTGGGGTGAGAACTATTTTAAAGTTTTGCGACAAAAATCTGTAATAATTAAAAATATTTTAATGTGTTCAATTAGATATATAATCGAAATTTATACATAGGGTAAGATGGTACAATTCTTATCATTTTTTAGACCTAAGGTTTAAAAAAATTATGTTTGAAGAATTTAATTTTAAAATAGAAAGTATCACACACAGGCATGTGGTATCGAAATTTTTCAAAAAGCAAAATTGTATTCGAGAAAAGCATTTAAATATGAAAAAAACTTATCTAAACTGTACCCAAGTGGTTCAATCCCAATCACAGTTGAGGTATTTTACCATTTTTCACTGGTAAAATACTGAAATAACCAACACATAGTTCATGACAACAAATTTTGCACAATTTAATCACCTTCCTCGATTTATTTCTCGGAATAGTAATTTATCACATTTGAAATGTTATAAAATGATTTTCTTCATACAGATTTTATTAAGATATTTTATCACAAGAAAGTTAATTACAAACATTTGTTAAGCTGTAGGTCTAAGATTTTTCATAACACCTTATGTCAGTTCAATAAATGAAAATGAAATTTTGAATTTTACTTACGCTCGAAAAATTTTCTGCCCATCTTGTGGTCGAAATTCTACCTAAAATTTTGTTTTACATGTAATTAGGAAAGAAATCGCTGGAGAAAACGTTTCCTTCTATTATCTGCCCACACTTGTTTTATACCTCCCACCGGTCACTCCTAACTCCTGTTGGACATAAAATGCGTTTCATAAACTCTTTTACAGCTACGTTTATTGACTCTTAGTTTATGAGACACTATTTTATATAAATACTTAGCATGACAAAAATAATCATCATTATAAAACAATTTGACACTTTGTGAAGAACAAATGTGGGGAATTAAAAAATGAAGTGTCACCCAATCTTTACGATCAATACTTGCAATTCTGACAAACTACTTGATGGTATATTTATTTTGTACAGTCTATACACAAACGTTTGAAGTTTATTGGTGTTGTAAAAATTATATAATATTAAAACATTTTGTTGTGTGAAATATTATATTAGCGCTCTTAATCGTAAATACGATTTTACATTATATTTTTTTAATATTATATAATTTTTACAACACAAATAAACTTCAAACGTTTGTGTATAGACTGTACAAAATAAATATATTTAATCAAACACAAACATGACGCATATAAGAAACAAATACTTGATGGTAATTTTCATAACTTTAATTTATGGTTATACAAGTTGTACTTGCATATAAATTGTACCGCCTTATTCTATTTGCTTTACAGAAAACGTTTGATGCTTCTCATCTTTAAATCATGTAAAATTATATGCAAAATTTGAATAATAGGCCAATTTTTTTATTATGAGTAATTGTATCAGCTATCAATTTAGAAGAATTTCATTGCCATTGTGTTCCCTCATTTATATACGCTAACCAGGTGGCCCGGTAGCCGATAAGAAGATTTAAATGTGGTCCCAGATCCTAAAATCTTGAGAGCGTCTGCTGTAGATGTTCTGTAACGAGATTGTGGGTTTACGTAGAGTTAGGTTACTTTTGCACTCCGGAGCTTCATAATACGTAAAGGTTGCTCACACAAGCGCCTCCCATTATGGGGCCCTACACTAGATTTCCTTCTTTATCTTCCTTCCCAGTGTTCTTTTGCGCATTGTTCCTTTATCTTCCTCCGTGTTCATTTCCTCTGTTCGCCCGCCCCGAGTCGCAGTCGATCTTCTCGCACTCCTCTGTCGAGTCGTCACGATTAGCAGTCGCCCCAGCCAACTGCTGACTGGCTATATTAATCATTTCACCGATTTCCATCTCGGTCTCAGTCTGAACACGTCCTCTTCCTTATACATTTAAATCCTGATTTCCCAAAGATTTTGACATTTCAAACGATAAAATGGCGCTCGCAAAACGAGAAACAATAGGATTGCATTTTATCATTCTATTTTCTCAAAGGCGAATAACATAGCTACTTCTTCTCATGGTTGTTACACCTAATTTATTCTAATTATTGGGAATTACATTGTCGAATACGTAATTGTTTTCACGAGAATAAATGGCTTTCAAATATGTCACAATCATTTTCACTCCACGTCGTTGCAGTGTAACTAACAATGCATAATCGATTTTCCATCTCATTTAAAGCAAAATAACATATGTAGTTCATACAGCGTAATAAAATAGTCTACAAAGATAATAAGCCCATATCTGAAGTGACAAATTTAAGATGTGAAGAGTTTAAGAACACGTAGTCTCAATGACCGCCACGGTGGTCTAGCGGCCTTGTAATCATGGGGTCTCGGGTTCGATTCCCGGCGGTGCCCGAATTTATAACTTGTGTTGGGCAAGGCCGTGGTCTAGGCAACACGGAGTTTTGCTCCGGCGGCTTCCCCGGTTTCTCCGTGGCATCCCAACAATTACTCCAGTCACACACAGAAGAAGGCAATGGCAAACCACTTCTGGATCATCTGCCAAGAACGTATATGAACAGGTCCCAGTCCGAGAAAAGGATGGAAGGATCCTGTTCATATGGACCTGTCCTCAGACAGAACACTAAATAAATATATATTCTCAATGAAATTGTCTGATAAGGTAAACATACACAATTTCCTATGCAATACGCAATGATTACTAGCTTCAAGTAAACGTCAGCATAACCACTGATGACTCCATCTTGAACTCCTATTTTTAAACTGCAACTCCTTTCCTCTGACTTCGCTCACGCTGACTTCTCAATAAAGTTACATAAGCGCCATGAGGACTTATGGATGAATGTAAAAATATCTCCACAAATTCTTCACGTCTTTAAAGGTTTAGTGGTCCTAAATCTCGTCTGGACGCGGTGGCCCTTGCTTAGATTCGAACCCAGGTTTTTAGCCCGTAACCCATCCACTATAACTACTGACTAATCCTCTCCGATTGCATATCTTCTGCCTTTCGGTGGAGAATTTTCCAGTGGAGCCTCTTCGTAACTTTAACGCTGCTCATTTACAATATTCAGACAACAGAGCGATTTGAAAGATGACTGTCTCATCATCAGAGGATGGATTCAGCAGTGCCCTTTGAAACGCTGTGTAAGAACCCAGAAGACATCCATATTCAGAAGTTGTTGTGGTGACGTCACACAGTGAACATGTGTTTGGTTTCGATTGGCATTGTCTATAAAATGATGTGGTTTGAGATACCAACAAATGATTAAAAAGTCAGAAGGATGTAATATTCGAACAGATTCCACTTTGTTTTTAGCAGAAAACATGAATTTACATACAAAATCCGATACACAGACCGTGCAGTGAAGCATTTATACGAATTCCACGGGCGAGTAGATAGAACGCTAGTCATCTGTGCTATTGCATTATACAGCGCGCGAGTGGATTGCAGGTTATTGGATCGATTATAAACTGAATACAGTATTAGTGATTAAACTGTGAGTAACAAATTTTGTGATTACACGAACCTGTAAAACAGCGGATAACGACACACACAATAATAAACATGCCGCATTGTACACTTACTTTGTTTCCAGGGGTAACCAACCATCTTGAAGTCAGAGGATTCGGTCTGTCGTAACGCCAGTGACTTCCAAGGTCTCATATGCCATTTATGCTGTCTGATATTCTTAAAAAGAGTCAAGAATCAGAGAGAAGGAGATGAACAAATCCTACAGCAAATAAGAAAAGATAATAAGTTTGGAAAGGTGGTCTCTTTGAAATTCACGCCACATCACGTAGGTCGTTGTTGCAATAATGTGCTCCGAGGTGATTGCTGAATCCTTGATCAGTATTGTGCACCAATGGAATTCGAGTATCACCTCGTACAGTTACGGATGGACCAATAGGGTGGTCTACGCTCACGCTAGAGCGCGACACCTGATGATCTATAATAAGAGCTCTGATCTGAGTGTCTATTGTTATTTCGACGTCAGAAATTTGCAAATCAGTCATATTTATATTGTAATTACAGGTATTTTAAAGGACCAAGACGTAATGTCATGGCTGCATTGAAGAACTGTTCGTATAGGCCTATAATAAAAAACTATAAAATAATCTTTCTATCTCTCTCTCATCCTCTTTTATCCGTAGGTGTCGAGGTTTTTATTTTATTCATTTTATTGATCTATTTGGATAATGGTAGGACTCCTTGGATGAGTGATCAGCCCGACGCAAGGCCTATACCTATACAAACACAGAAAGTCGCGGACAAACATCCGTGACTTGAGCGGGACTCGAACCCACGTTCCCAGCGGCCAGGCACACGAGGTCCATGTCTCAGACCACGTGGCCACTGCGGCCGGCCTGTAAAATAATATGTTACAATTTTGAATATTGGACCCACAGACGCGTGAAAATTTCAGTCTCTTTATTGGAAACACTATATTTTGGTATTTTGATTTACTGGTGTATTTAGATTGGGATAATAATTATTTCTTCAAAAATTAATTTTATAAAGTGTTTTATTGTCTTTAAAGCAAGTTTTTGATAGACCTGATTAACATTAAAGTAATACTATCGAGTTAGATATGATCCAAAGCACGCAGTTATTTAGATAAACTGTTTATATTATGAACGACATTATTTGTTTAGTGTTCTGTCTGACGACAGGTCCATATGAACAGGATCCTTCCATCCTTTTCTCGGACTGGGACCTGTTCATATACGTTCTTGGCAGATGATCCAGAAGTGGTTTGCCATTGCCTTCTTCTGTGTGTGAATGGAGTAATTTTTGGGATGCCACGGAGAAACCGGGGAAGCCCCCGGAGGAAAACTCCGTGTTGCCTAGACCACGGCCTTGCCCAACACAAGTTATAAATCTGAGCACCACTGGGAATTGAACCCGGGACCCCAGGATTACAAGGCCAGCGTTCTAACCGCTAGATCACCGTGGCGGCCATGAACGACATATCTTACTAAAAAGGTGTATTTACTTTAGCTCTGTACACATTTCTCTTTATAGTAAGAATTAAAATTAATGCCCTTCCCGTGTTCTGACACATTAAGTTATTCTTGTCTCCTAATTCATTTATGTTATAAGATAGTGAAATAATACAGAAGGAATCAGAGACTGAGCACTGAATGTGTTACAGCCTCATTTTTACTTCCAGAGAATGAAGCGTTTGTCTAAATCCACTCACTAGCGGAACAAAAATTAAACAATTTCAGGATTATAAGCACCCCTGAGTCGTGCCGAACCGAAAACATGTAAAAACGGGTTGTAATATCAATCACAAATATTAGGGATAACTGTGTAACGAAATGAGATAATAATTTGTTTGATATTAGTATGAACAGTACCGAATCGCCTAGATGTGAAAACGTCAACGTCGTAGGTGCTCTTGGAGCGTCTCGTGCCTAGAAACTTCATAACAAATTAACTGGTGAATCCAGAAATGTCTGGGAATGTTATAATAAGGAAGTTTAGAAATTCGGACGTTAGGAACATTAGATTCTAAATAAATGGCGCATAAACATGTGACCTTTTTTCAATTTGCTTAAATGCATTGTATCTTACTGCATATTCACTTCTGTTTGGAAACACCGTGGAAAATACTACCTGTCTTTAATTTTTCTCGTTTCCGTGTCTCATCCACCATTATTTTCCATAATGTAGATTCTACCCTAAAACCCCCTTTAACCACATTATTTATGGTCTCCTGCCCGAATTTATAACTTGTGTTGGGCAAGGCCGTGGTCTAGGCAACACGGAGTTTTCCTCCGTGGCATCCCAACAATTACTCCATTCACACACAGAAGAAGGCAATGGCAAACCACTTCTGGATCTTCTGCCAAGAACGTATATGAACAGGTCCCAGTCCGAGAAAAGGATGGAAGGATCCTGTTCATATGGACCTGTCGTCTGACAGAACACTAAATAAATAAATACTCACTCGTGTCCTGTTAATTAGCTTTTTCCTATTTGATTCTCCAGATCTTTTTGTAAATCCGTAGTAACTCTTAAAATCCTTAAGAAAATATTATGTGAAATATTTATTTGAGTTGAGTTATTTTACAAATGTAAGTTATTGTGAGAAAAAAAACACCGTTAAACACCATATTTACAGAATTATTTTACATTTAATGAGAGCTGAATATTATTATCTATTGTTCTTTTTTCGCTCATTTATGTTTATCTTTGTCGAAATATTCTCTACAATGTATTATATGAACTTTGTTTGTACGTTTTTACTATTTGCTTGTGCGCTAGTTACTCGTTTATACACGCCCATTTATTATTCGTGAATTGCATTCTCCAATTCTTTGTTTCTAGGGAGTTCAGCGACATTTTCCTATCATCCACTTTGCTCCTCCATAGAATAAATATCATAACAGCTAACTAATTAGCTCTGACTCTCCTGTAGACCCAACAGAACACCACTAATGTCAATGGCTGCTACTGAGCACAATTTCGAGCCAAATGTCATCGTCTTCAAAGTGGCGCTTTTCGTATAAGTTAAATTCTTTCGTAATTTCTTGTTTCCCACTTAATCCTACAGCCTATTCCAAACTTTAATTTAAATTCCTGCCAATACCAGTTGACCTATTGTTTCCTCTAGTCAGTACTTACATAGTCTCTCTTACGTACGTACAGATGCTGTATTGAGCTGTTTGTTTTAACACGTTTGTACACTCTGTTCCCATAAAACTGAGAGTCCACTAATAAAATGAGAAACTAAGGTAAAATTTGTTTATTTCGCGAAAAGAAAATTCTGAAATGATAAATAGTAAGCTGTTTCAAGCATTTAAATAAAAATTCTAGGTACACCAAAAAAACCACTGTGGTTTCAAGGTCCAAAGCCAGTTTCATTCACAAAGCCCATCTCCTTAAGATTCTTCGTATATTATTTTGATATCATATTTTTGGTCTTAAAGGGTGACGTTTTCCAAGAAGTTTCCCCCACCAAAATTCTATAAGCATTCTGTACGGTTTTATTACTGAAGCAGGAAGTCCCTCGATGTTTCCCAGTCGACACAATCGTAGGACCTGCAATGTACAATATATTTCCTTAAAAACAGAATTTTAAAAGCTGAAAAAGTGATTCGACATTGTATGAGAACTTCCTTTTTGAGAAAGTTGCAAATAAATTCATTCAAATTTCCGAGCATTAAAGCCACTAGGAATGATATGGTCTTTTACCCGGAAGTACTTGGTTCCTGTCTCAGCCTATAACCGGTGGTTTTCTTAATTTCCTCAAGCAAATACTCGATTCTTTTCTTCAAACAGGACAGGAACGCTTCATTCCAGGTCGTAATTTATGATTCAGCTCCCCGTCCGTTTAGACACTAACCTCCGCAGCTGAAACAGCGTCTTAATTTAACCGAAGACACAACCAATTACTTATTTGGTAATTTTACGCTTTCCTATCTACTTTCAGGAGACTCAAGGAATGATATCTGAAGATCGGCCACTGCAGGGTAACCCCCCCCTCCCCCTCCCACGTCTCTCACACGACGCCAGATGAACTATTCACTTAGTCTAATAAATCGCCTTGAAATGAGTGCATAATCGGTCGGAAGATGACACGCGAAGTTAAATTAGTGTCATATTTAAGTGTACGTTACACTTGTAAACACATACAGTTGATTTGGCGCCGTCAGTCCTTAGTGTATAAAATAAATACCAGAAATGCTTGGTAATTATGTCGTCACGATTATAAATTAACATTTTTCTTGTTACTGAGTAAAATGTGTTTCTTTTTACCAAGCTTATTAGTAACGTAACATTTCCTTATTTTGTAAACGAAGTTGCATCCATGCGTATTTCAGTTCTTTTGTGGTATTAATGATGACGGTCTGTGAACTTCTGCGGTGTGACACACATTAACACCGCTATTAGCATGCTAGATTAGGTTCCAGGTAATAGACTTCGAAAAAAAAACCTTTTTTTGTTTAGGAGGCAGACTAAAACATTTATCTGGCTTTCGATTTCAATTCAGTTCAATTCAGTTCTTTATTATTAGTGTGATGTATTAACAGCCAGAAGGTCGATTACAGATACAGCACAGAGATGAGCTCACGAACACAATAAAAACATAAAACAATCAAAATATACAGAAGAAATTTGCAACTAAATATATTAGCATATTTTTTAAAAATAATTTAAATCAATTAAGTAAATTATACTATTATAAAATGTGAAAAAGTGTGACAATTTTCGTCTCGAATATGTCCAAATCCCTGCAGACAACATTAGCAGCTGATGCGAATCTAGCCGAAGGACTGTTTTTAATCAAAGGTCTAAAACTGAACATAGAAAAATCTCTCAGATTCCGAGCAGGGATGCGGAGACCGACAGCTTCCAGAAGGGAATGACAGTGTTTAAAACCGCGGTAAACCTGCGCAAGGAACAGTGCATCACTGTAATGCCTTCTTTTACGCAGGGTCTGGAGTTTTAAATACTCTAAAGCATCAGCGAATTTGTAATGCACTTGGGGGAGGAGACGATAGTAGCAAAGGGCTGCAAACTTCTGCTGGATACGTTCCAGTTTGTTGGCATCAGTAGTCGTAATAGAATTCCAAACGACCAAGGCATACTCGAGCTTGGATCTAACTAAGGTTACATATAACACATACAGGCAATCGAGAGAAGAGAACGAAAAGGTTAACGTGCGAACAAGACCCAGCAACTTGATACAATGTGAAAATATGTGGTCAACAA
>NW_019060243.1:685577-699465 GCF_000696155.1 Zootermopsis nevadensis
ACCCCCCTAGCGGCAGAAGCTCGTGCTACATCCGGTTCGCCCTCTATTGACACAGTCTTGAAACTTTCCGATCGCACCTCGTATAGGAAGTTCGCAGTTAATATAATCTTTATTGATGGGGTAGTGAATTCGAGAAGGTTTAAGATGTGCTAGGTACTTGGCTCAGAAAAGAAACGAAAAAAGAAACGAGTACAGAATTTTGACGAGTAATCAGTTATTTAGAAACGGTGTCACTTGGAAGACCGAGAACATGATAGGAAGATAATATTAAGATAGATCTTGGAGAGTGAATTTTGAGGACGCTATGTACATGGAACCAACAAAGGACCTTTGATATCCTACAGAGTTTTTTAATTCTCCATTTAGTTACTTTAGGCTGGGGTGTTTGTAATCAAAATAACTTATCAAAGTGTAGAGGGGTGAGTAATGAACGTGTTGGCCTGACAACATGAACTTCCTGTCTGATTTTTCAAGGGAGGCAATCACAAAGCAGGGCCTGATGTATGCAGTGGGTAATCAACATCTGTTGTGGCTACTCACTTCTAACAGTTTCTCTTTCCACGCCTTTAGTTTAATGATGATCGGCAATAAAACATTGAACAAAGATTTTCTATAATGCCCAAAGGGAATTTTTGCACGAATGTGAACCAATATCATTGTTTTGTAAGTGTTTTTTAACAATTTACCACGGTTCTAATTGTTTCTCAACGTAAAAATTACTTTTTTATTTGAAATGAATGTGGATTAAGCTGGCAGGGCATGAAATACGCTTGAGAGAGAAGAAAAATGCATGCATAATTATGTTGTAAGTTAGAAGACTGGAATTAAATAAACAATATAATGAAATAGTAGCCACGGTGGTCTAGCGGTTAGAACGCTGGCCTTGTAATCCTGGGGGTCTCGGGTTCGATTCCCGGCGGTGCCCGAATTTATAACTTGTGTTGGGCAAGGCCGTGGTCTAGGCAACACGGAGTTTTCCTCCGTGGCATCCCAACAATTACTCCATTCACACACAGAAGAAGGCAATGGCAAACCACTTCTGGATCATCTGCCAAGAACGTATATGAACAGGTCCCAGTCCGAGAAAAGGATGGAAGGATCCTGTTCATATGGACCTGTCGTCAGACAGAACACTAAATAAATAAATAAATTATGAAATATCTCGGCGTAGATGGAGAATAATATTAAAGTGGGCCTTTAAGAAATAAGGTGAGGTGATGGAATTGATTCAGGTGACTTAGGAGGAGTCCAGTGGCGAGTTGTTGTAAACTCTTTAAGAAATATCTGTTTCCATAAATGAAGGGCTGGTGTTATCTGTGCTCTGCGTTACTAGTAAACAAAATGTAAGCTATTTTCATATGTGCCCACCATCGTGTCTGTCGCCTCGTTTAAATCTAGGTCCAATTCCTTCTACAAAGAAATACTGTAAAGTACTTGAAAGTTCGTTGAAATTGTTTCACACGGCAAGCCCGAGTCAGAATTAGTTTAACAGCTCAGGGAACCCAATACATGTACGGCAGCTTTTCACAATTATGAACGTTTTAATTTCTGCCTTAACACTCTGGCAGTACAATACAATGGCCATCTCTTTAGCCAATGTCATTAAAATGTCCCACGTATTGAACTTTGTCTGAAGCGACTTCTGTTGAACACAAACATGTCGGCATGAGTGAACATTAGATGGTAGCAGGCCATGGGTTTCGTAGTTATAAAATCCAGCCGACAGGAGCAGCACACACACTGTTTTTCCTTTACGTCACCATTGTTTCTATTTTGCCAAGCACTTACAAAACACAGCAGAGGTTTGTGTTAGCGAACAACAGAAGCGTCCTCTTTTGTTTCTAAATGACGTAACATGAAGCCGCGTCACAATGCTTTTTGCCAGACAACAATGACCACGTGGGGGAGCTTGCCTATTCACCATACCCGCTGGTCATTTAGCTCTTTGTTGCCAGGGAAACAGTTGTAATTTTTTTTTCGTATAAGAGAAAAGAGAAATCGAGGAATAGAATATAAAAGAGGGGGGGGGAGAGGAGGTGTGAGGTCTACTGTCCTCATGGAGCAGAATTAGATCTTTATTTAAAGTGGAACTAATGTTCGTCTCAGTGATTGAGTTTGCATTCTAAGCTCCATATTCTTTGTAATTAGTTTTTCACTTCGTAAGAGAATTCTTTGCCCTTCGAACGGCAACATTAAAAACACCTTCAATTTTACGTACAAACGTAATTGATTCTTATGAAATTTGTAACAATATATTGTATTCGGCAAAGGAAGATAGAGCTAAGTTTTATTTCATTGTTTGTTAAAAAATCGAAATTACAGGTTTAGATGAAGTAGAATTTGTATTAATGTAACAGTGGACGACCGACACTTCATCTTGCATCTGGACCAGCTCTCTGTCCTACGCGCCCTCATTTCCAAGAGATTTATATTATTTGGTGTTCTGTCTGACTACAGGTCCATATGGACAGGATTATTCCATCCTTTTCTCGGACTGGGACCTGTTCATATACGTTCTTGGCAGATGATCCAGAAGTGGTTTGCCATTGCCTTCTTCTGTGTGTGAATGGAGTAATTGTTGGGATGCCACGGAGGAAAACTCCGTGTTGCCTAGACCACGGCCTTGCCCAACACAAGTTATAAATTCGGGCACCGCCGGGAATCGAACCCGAGACCCCAGGATTACAAGGCCAGCGTTCTAACCGCTGGCCCACCGTGGCTCTTTTCCAAGAGATATCAACAGTTATATCCTCGGAGCTTATATGCGACACAGTTTGAAGCTAGGAATGCGAGGACCTTACATCCACGTTCCTATACGCCATACCGGAGTTACAAACACAAAATTTCTTTCCTATTTGGAGCCGCTATATTAATTTGGGGCCTGAAAAATGTTAAGTGTCCATAAACAGGGCCAATTTTTGTCCAGTTTCATAAACCGCGGACTGTCCTGCCGGAAGAAAGCATTCCCCTCATGCCGTTACTGTGACGTACATGCAGAATTGATTGATGCATTCGAATGGAACACAAAAGAAGATCACTTCTCATGGAAGCAGTGTGACATACGTTTGATATGTGCTATTACAAACATAGTGGAGGGTTATGTCGCATTTCTTCACGGTTCATTGTCACTGAGTTGGATTTATTCCCATTTGTTGCTTTGTTATTCTGAAGTACGGAGAAGCAGATGGTTTCTACGATTAGGGTGGGCGATAAAGTGACAGTTCTGTCAATGGGCCTAATTGCCCCTGTGCGGGGGTTTTTAACCCAAGGGAAGGCTGCATATAGGGTAATTTATTCACCTATTGGCCTTTTAGAGCGACATTTATATATTGCTTGAAGAAGGCGTTCTCTCCAAATTGTTTAATTGATACATTGTAACTATATAAGTATCACAGCTCAAACACAGTTCATATACGTTATTTCCAAATAAATTACAACATTAAAATAAAGGCATTTGAATAAAAATTTTCTTAGATATTATCCATCGTCTAGTCAATAAAATATAGCCACGGTGGTCTAGCGGTTAGAACGCTGGCCTTGTAATCCAGGGCTCTCGGGTTCGATTCCCGGCGGTGCCCGAATTTATAACTTGTGTTGGGCAAGGCCGTGGTCTAGGCAACACGGAGTTTTCCTCCGTGGCATCCCAACAATTACTCTATTCACACACAGAAGCAGGCAATGGCAAACCACTTCTGGATCATCTGCCAAGAACGTATATGAACAGGTCCCAGTCCGAGAAAAGGATGGAAGGATCCTGTTCATATGGACCTGTCCTCAGACAGAACACTAAATAAATAAATAAATAAATAGTCAATAAAATATAAATTATTGACTAGACGATGGAAAATATCCAAGAAAATTTTTATTCAAATGACTCATCACCATCGTCAAGAACTTTTAGATTTGTTAAGATATAGAATAATATTAACAGAAAAATCTATAAATATAATTCCATTGACAGAAACAAAATTTTGAAGTACAGTACTGAGCTAAGAATGGTGTGAATGTACCTAAAGACTTTCAAAAGAATTTGATGGATTATAGAGCCTATATGTTATAATCACTACAGAATGAAGACAACTAGGATGTGAAATCAGGCACTGGAATAAGAACCTTTGAGGGGAGAATTTGATAGATAAATTAAATACGCCTAATGAGATGTCAGGTTCTTAAGGCGACGAATACGAAGATGATTTTCTGGGTGGATGCTTCGTGTTGTCTGGTTGAAGTTTACTGACGTTTCGCCCAAATTATAATAGAATTGTTATCATTATAAATTATTAAATAAAATTTGCTAGTTGCTGGTATTATCAGTTCTTTCAGTTTAATATTTTATATAATTATAATTTCATTTTAAATTACTTAAATTTTAGGGTACTTTATTCCAAACAACATCTCGATGTTTTATTTCTTAGTAAAGTTTTTAAGTGCAAAATAAATTGTTGTTCCACTGTCGTCAGGAAAATAAATTTCAGTGTGAGCAGTGCATTAAGACACAATTATTCAGCAGGGCGTTTCAGTGCTGCAAATGACGTATATGGCTTTTTGACATATTTAACAAAAACATTGTCTCTTTCGAAGAAACTTTCACTATACTAAAAAGTCTATAGACTGAATGTTTTAGTTTATTTTTATTTTTTCCATTTAGTGTTTTTATTAGTGTTGTATATTTCTATTAGTGTTTGCCTGTTGCAAGTTCTTTGCTGTTGGCAAACAACTCTAATAAAGGATCTGAAATGGAATTATTGCTATTACTATCTCATTAGATTATTTCGAGCTTCTTCTAGATTCCCTATTTCTCGTAATCTTTTTATAAGCATCCATTATTGAATTAATATTACTAGGCTGGCTCTGCATGCTTCGATAATGGGCCATGCTGGTATTATTATATATTGTAAGTTTAAGGTCAGCCCATCAGACGTATTTCTGCTGATAATGTTACTTGCAAAGACATTGACATTCTCGTAAAAGGTATTAGGCTATTTTACTTAAGCTGTTGAAATATTGTAACCTTCATTTTAATTTACCATTTATTTTTCCTTACTGGCCTTGTAATCCTGGGGTCTCGGGTTCGATTCTCGGAGGTGCCCGAATTTATAACTTGTGTTGGGCAAGGCCGTGGTCTGGGCAACACGGAGTTTTCCTCCGGGGGCTTCCCCGGTTTCTCCGTGGCATCCCAACAATTACTCCATTCACACACAGAAGAAGGCAATGGCAAACCACTTCTGGATCATCTGCCAAGAACGTATATGAACAGGTCCCAGTCCGAGAAAAGGATGGAAGGATCCTGTTCATATGGACCTGTCGTCAGACAGAACACTAAATAAATAATACTCTTTAGGTTTCATATTGTCTATTTTGGCCTTTTTATCTATCTCTTGATCTTATCTATTATCAATAAATTTAATTTTAATGAAATATATTATTTATTTTTTCAGAATTTATTGTTTTGATTATGGTTCAGTTTCTTACCTAATGTACTCTATGATATCGGCGTTGAACGTTCTGATTGTGCCATCACTACATTTCTTAACTGAACTGCTGTTTGTCGCTCAGGCCGTAAAGAAATTCCCTCAGATTTAATCCCGTTTACAGCAACAGGCCACTGGACTGTATTGTGAGTCAGCTAAATCCAGTCCACGACCCACTTCTCTGAGATTCTTTTTAATATTGTCATCATCGAGTGATATTTGTATTAATACCTTTCTCCACCTCCCGTAATATTTGAGCATGTGATGTCCATCGTACATGTGTAGTGCACGGGACACATGTTCTGACATTGAAGCTGCAACTGGTGTAACTCAGGCATGACCGAGGGGTGCATTCGTACAAATACTCCCTCTGCATTGTCAGTAACCACTTCTGGTTAACAGTGACACCTTCCGAAGGGGAATTTCGTGATAAAGAAAACAGGATAATGTTCTTTTGTTACAACAATCCGCGTTTATATTGCGAATAATCCTGCAACGCCCGAATATTTATGTATTTCCTAGTAAGGTAGTATTATACGGCGAGAGGGAGGATAATATTAAAATGGGTCTCAATAAAACAGTATTTGGAGATACGTACTAGATTTAATTCATTCTTGATATGATATGGGGAACACAATAATAAATATTCGGGCCCTATTCAATATGGTGAAATTCTTAATCAGTTGAACGACTGTGTATTTCGTAGTAAGGACTCTGTTGGAATCAGTGCTTATATTATTTCATGAATTTTGTAGGCATAATGAAGAATCAGGGTTCCAGAACCAGGACAATGTGTACAAAAGTTACAGCTGTGGTCTTCACTGGAGAATTATCGATCGAAAGGTTACAAAGCTGATCTGTTTCGGTCTATGCATCGAACTGGATACTGAGAGTCCTAAAATTGGTTTTATATCATGCAAAATAAACATAAGCTCCATCATGGATGAACTTTTGAGTTTGTCTCGTTGCCAAAGTTACGTCCTCCAGCAGCTGAGGTAATTATTCCATTAAAACTGTAAATAGGAGGCCCCTGAAATTCGAAACCGTAAGTTGTAAGATCCTGTTACGAGATCGCTAATTATTCTCGCCCAATAATTAAATGTAATCACGCCCCGTTACTGGGAAATGTTGTCATATCTCGCCAACAAAGCAATTGCTATCATGTGTTGTTTGGAACTCATTGCCTTGACTTTAAAAGTAGAAGAAGATCTTTATATTTATTTTACCTCAGGTAGACTGCTTGGTCGTAAAGTAGACAGGAAGAATTCGTGCGTTCTTGGTTCGTTAGACATCGAGGAAAGGGAATCAAAGAGGAAGGGGGTAAGGAATATTATATTATCCAAAATATAAACATTATTTTCCAGCTGCAGTCTTTGTAGATCGCCGTCACACGCAATTTTTTTGGCTAACATCCTGTATGAGATTATTTCTTGTCCTAAAGCCAGTGACGTAGGCGAAACGCACGGATTGGTCACTACCATTATATATGTATTCGATATTTATCAATATTATTTATTTATTTATTGTTCTGTCTGACGCCAGGTCCATATGAACAGGATCCTTCCATCCTTTTCTCGGACTGGGACCTGTTCATATACGTTCTTGGCAGATGATCCAGAAGTGGTTTGCCATTGCCTTCTTCTGTGTGTGAATGGAGTAATTATTGGGATGCCACGGAGGAAAACTCCGGGGTGCCTAGACCACGGCCTTGCCCAACAAAAGTTATAAATTCGAACCCGAGACCCCAGGATTACAAGGCCAGCGTTCTAACCGATAGACCGCCGTGGCTATGCTTATCAATAAGATAAGTTTAATTCATAATATAGAATTAACAGATACTATAAATAACAATAACAAAACACTTTTAGGCCTGTTTAATACACCTCGACACAGTGAGCCTTCAAAAGTGTGTCCTTTAGAACAGGGGTAAACAAACCACTGCTCGAAATCTAATGTGAAATCTGAAAAATATGTCCGGCCTGCAACGTTGTTCGGATTTTACTAACACGGCTTGTTATTATTTTTCAGTTTGTCGTACAGAGTTCGAAATAAAAGAATGTAGATGTAGGCGGAAAACCAAATTGTGTAGTCCGATCACACGTCTCTGTCCTGCTACTGTAAATCACTGCATCCATGACTCGAAGTAACATATTCGAGTTGGTTCCCTCTAGGTTAGGTTCATTTCGTACGTACGCGAATCAGAATTCAGAACGTAGTGTCCGAATTAATTACTGATACTATGTACTGTACGTATCTATAAATGTGCTTAGTCAGCACGAATAATGGATAACTCTTAGAGTTTAGTACAGAATTCTTCTAGCCCGCTGTAACTTCGAAATAGGCCTCCGTTCAACCATCCATGCGGTCTAGTGGGATTTTAACTCTTTATCCTAGTGTTGGAACAGCCAAGACCCACGATACGCGGCCACAGAGCGCAATTTAAAAAAACAACCCAACAAGAAACACGCACGAAATTAGAAGCAGTTCCACCCCAGTGTAACAGACTGTCCTAACTTCCGCTGTGATACTTGAGTCAAGGTCATTTTAGTTGCTAGGCCGCTACTAACGCCAGTCGCTCAAAACATGTGATGACGCGAACTTGGTATAGGCTAACCACGAGTAGAACGTGTTCCTACGGGAACATTACTTCACTTTGAAATAATTTGCTGCTGTTCGTGAAGCATGTATTGACTGGTAACAAAATTTCTGGACAAAGGAATCGTTTGTCTGTGACAAGTGTTCATCGAACGAAAAAGAAACATGAACTTACCGATATCTGTCAGCGCATCAGATGGAACAACGAGATACAGCTTCAATAATTCAATAAAATCCCCTGCATGATAAGTACAACTAGGCTTACCGACTATGAAGATTGATTTTATGATACTGATTAGACGTTACGTAATCTGAGCTACTGAAAACGCTTCCTTAAAGCCGTGGCTATGCTTATCAATAAGATAAGTTTAATTCATAATATAGAATTAACAGATACTATAAATAACAATAACAAAACACTTTTAGGCCTGTTTAATACACCTCGACACAGTGAGCCTTCAAAAGTGTGTCCTTTAGAACAGGGGTAAACAAACCACTGCTCGAAATCTAATGTGAAATCTGAAAAATATGTCCGGCCTGCAACGTTGTTCGGATTTTACTAACACGGCTTGTTATTATTTTTCAGTTTGTCGTACAGAGTTCGAAATAAAAGAATGTAGATGTAGGCGGAAAACCAAATTGTGTAGTCCGATCACACGTCTCTGTCCTGCTACTGTAAATCACTGCATCCATGACTCGAAGTAACATATTCGAGTTGGTTCCCTCTAGGTTAGGTTCATTTCGTACGTACGCGAATCAGAATTCAGAACGTAGTGTCCGAATTAATTACTGATACTATGTACTGTACGTATCTATAAATGTGCTTAGTCAGCACGAATAATGGATAACTCTTAGAGTTTAGTACAGAATTCTTCTAGCCCGCTGTAACTTCGAAATAGGCCTCCGTTCAACCATCCATGCGGTCTAGTGGGATTTTAACTCTTTATCCTAGTGTTGGAACAGCCAAGACCCACGATACGCGGCCACAGAGCGCAATTTAAAAAAACAACCCAACAAGAAACACGCACGAAATTAGAAGCAGTTCCACCCCAGTGTAACAGACTGTCCTAACTTCCGCTGTGATACTTGAGTCAAGGTCATTTTAGTTGCTAGGCCGCTACTAACGCCAGTCGCTCAAAACATGTGATGACGCGAACTTGGTATAGGCTAACCACGAGTAGAACGTGTTCCTACGGGAACATTACTTCACTTTGAAATAATTTGCTGCTGTTCGTGAAGCATGTATTGACTGGTAACAAAATTTCTGGACAAAGGAATCGTTTGTCTGTGACAAGTGTTCATCGAACGAAAAAGAAACATGAACTTACCGATATCTGTCAGCGCATCAGATGGAACAACGAGATACAGCTTCAATAATTCAATAAAATCCCCTGCATGATAAGTACAACTAGGCTTACCGACTATGAAGATTGATTTT
The DNA here is from genome assembly GCF_000696155.1 of Zootermopsis nevadensis. Next base: position 695,082 of record NW_019060243.1, read on the forward strand.
ATGATACTGATTAGACGTTACGTAATCTGAGCTACTGAAAACGCTTCCTTAAATAAACTATAAATAAATTGACGACGCTATTAATAATAATAATAATAAAATTGTGCTATGTAATTGGCCTAAATATAAATTTAGGCTTGTAGACCTAGTTCGGTTTGCAGTAACAAAAGAGAGACTTCAGGGTTAATAAATGTTATTATTATTTTATTTAGTGTTCTGTCTGACGACAGGTCCATATGAACAGGATCCTTCCATCCTTTTCTCGGACTGGGACCTGTTCATATACGTTCTTGGCAGATGATCCAGAAGCGGTTTGCCATTGCCTTCTTCTGTGTGAATGGAGTAATTGTTGGGATGCCAATGAGGAAAACTCCGTGTTGCCTAGGCCACGGCCTTGCCCAACACAAGTTAAAAATTCGGGCACCGCCGGGAATCGAACCCGAGACCCCAGGATTACAAGGCCAGCGTTCTAACCGCTAGACCACCGTGGCTTAATAATAAATGTTATACATTACAACAATTCCTACGCGGTAATTGAGTAATACCACGAATCGCTAATGCATCATGGGATAATTACGAGCTGTGTGAGCAGTCACAGGCATCTATGCGCCCGCGGAGAGAAATACATAGTTGTTGATTCAGGTGGCATCCTCCTTGATTGTTTCTCTCTGTTGCTGACTTTCAATTCTTCTATTCTGTCTGCAGCTTCTTTTCTTATTTTTATTATTTTCTATTATTCCTTCTTCCCCTCTTTTTTCTATCCACCCACCCACCCCGGTTCTCTTGTATAAAATCTTTTTCCTTTCCTTTCAACGTATCTCAATGCTTCATTAGAAATCTCGAAGTCATTTTGGAGACATACGATATGAACAATAGGACCTTCATTTTCTGTGTGGAATAATACCAACAATAACAACCTGGCATTCCACTATTCATGAGACCTCCTGTTTCTTTATGTCAGTATACTTGCATTCTTTTCGGCAAAAGGACCTAACCGCCATTCACTGCTACTCTGCTTATAGTCGCAGCGACTCTTCTGATTGGCTGTATTTTAAATCAATTACATTCATTTATTGGCCTCAGGCAAACTTCTCTTCGGATCGGCTTTCATATTTCAAGTTGATTGTTGTTGTTTAATTTTAACCGTTTAATCACAATAAAATATTTTATTAAATATTAAAATATTATTACTACAATTAACATTTAATATTTAAAATATATTAAAATGATGCTCTTTCTATCGAAATGTTCGATTTACAATTAGAGCATCATCTTTTTCACGACATGTTTCGGTTTTCAATGAACCATCTTCAGGTGTATAATCGATATAAATTCAAATGTAATATTCTAAATGCAATCCTTCGTCAGATGTCCATTAAATATCGGAAAGTTATCCTCTTCTAGATCAATTGTACTTTGTTATCACATTCAATGTTGTTTCGTAAATGTATGTCGCGTATAGCGTGATCTTGCGTGGGTGAAATATTTGTAGTGGTTTTTTATAATTAAATTAAATTAAATAATATTATAAAGACTAAATAAATATTACAGATAGAAAACAAAATAATATATAGTTGATGTTGAGAGTTTCTGTAAACGAAATGCTGAGGAGAACGTTTAAACATAAGACAGATGAAGTAACAAGAGAAGAGAGAAAATTACATGATAATAACTTTATAAATAATTTGTTGACCGAAAAATATTAGGGCGATCCAGTCGAGGAGAACAGAAACGATGGACGTTACCCGGAAACCCTGAGGAGGCGATGCTTGGTGGACAGACGTACCGAGAAGAAGTTAACTATTAACTGCCTGAGACGGGTTGTTATGATTCGGTGATTAATCTTCAGGTTAAGAATAAGGCGGGGAAGTTGAGGTTGAGCAATCACTGATTGTATGTAGTTGAAAAGTTCCAACGGAACTTACTTTTGTGGAAGGTCCTTCAAGGTCCTTCCTGTCCGTTTAATTACTCCATGATCATTTCCTCAGAATGAATCTCGTACTGAAATTTATGCCGAATGTAACCGGTTATGTTCTATAAAAGTTGCTAGCTGTCAGACCGCAGTAATCTCTCGTACAGTCCACGACTGAAATCTTGAGACTTGCAAGGAATGCAGTAAGTCCGTAGCGGTAAAGGCAGACGCTATCTTTCCTCCTTCACCCCACCTCCTCGCCTAGAAAGTCACAAGATTATAGTCGTGGACAGTACAATTTATTATTCCTGTCATCAACATCACCCCCAATATCTGTGACTCACTGACATCAAACCGTTTGTTTCTAACTGAAGTGTGCGGATTTTGACTAATTTTATTCTTTTTATTGATGTTCTTACAGAATTTGCAAAAATTAACAATTGCTTAGCCGTCTCTGTCTGTCCCCATGTAAAAAAATAGAGAACCGCTGAAAGGATTTTTATTAGTCTGGGAGTTTTTTAAAACTTGTCGTTATTTTCAAATTCTGATTAAAATCGGACGTTAATAACAAACATTTTACATGAAGACGTTAATGCGTCCCTTCGCGCATCTCAGGCGTAACGTGTGCTCTATATATATATATATATATACACAATATATATTTGATAAAAATTGCTGGTGAACAGTATACATTTTTAAACAAATATCAAAGTCTTTGAAATGATTAAACAGTAGTTCGTGTTGTGTCATCTAATAACTCGCCAACCGCTGTTCTTTTTTTGACCAAATGTTATACTGGAGATTCTTACTACTTTGCATCCACTAATTTTGCGATATTTATAAAAAAAAATCATAAAAAGTTAGCATTCAAAAGCAAAAAGTCTGCACGCAACAACAGACTGAAGGCGCCAGAATTGCTGCACCGTGCTTACATTTCCTAATTTAGTACTCAATTTCTGAATCCATCTCATAATTTCTCACTAGATTTTCCTCATTTCAAGATCCTGCCTTTACACTTAAACGTCTATTTGCTTTCTTATTTCCAGTAAGTTCCATTTGATATTTACAAATCCATGTCTTAGTGGGTTTTTTTCTTTTTCCGTAAAAGTTCATTTTACACTGTCTCTCACAAACTAATTTCAAAATATTTTCAGTTATAAACTAAATATATACCGTTAATAAATACATAACAAACCATTTATACACACATCTGTGATATTTTCCATCTCTCCCCTTCGAAATAATTGAATTGTCATTACTGTTATATTGGTCACTCAGAACTTCAGAAATTCTGTACGAATGTCAGAGTTTGTGTTTTTCTCCTTGACGTACGATGCTCCATAATCAGCAGACACTGGCTTCCTATCTCTGTGACAGGACAACGCCATCGGCCTTGAATCGCTAGTACATTGTGATCGAATTCTGCTCAGGGCTTAACGTGTTCCCACTATTTTCATTGTTTATTTGTAAGAACGCAGACGAGAAGAAGATTTCTATGTCTGACCGTAGATTGATTTAAACACGAAAATCTTGCAACATTAACTAAAATGGTTGAAATGTGTCTTCAGTGTTTGCTGGTACATTTATAAGATCAAAATATTTAGACAAAATTTGGCATGTCTCCCATTGCCGACAACGATACGTTAATCAGGAAGGCTTTAGCTTTCAAATAAATGTATAACACAACGTTCGGAGAATGGTTACGAGAATTACCACCGCACCAGAATTGAGCCTTCTATGGTCGTAGGTATTTGAATGCCAGAAACCCACAGACAGTCCATATAATATACAATAATAATAATAATAACCTATTCAATGGGGCAGAATATTCTTTGACAAGTTCACACTCGCTTAACTAGTCAAGACATTTCTCGCATTTACAGAAGCCCGAAGATCCATTGCAGAATTCAGAACAGCCACTCTTGTTAGCAACAGTAGTGCTAATTTCAGTAGTCACGGGCGAGTGGTTAGCAATCCTGAAGGTTGAGAGGTCCCAGGTTTAAATCTCGACACGAGGAAACTGGTTATCTTGGTTGAGATTCGCAGTGGTCTTGCTTGGTCCCTTCAGACAAATTCCGAAAGAGTACCTTAAATTAGGCCACGACAACGTTTTTCCATATACCATATACAGTGGACCCTCGCGTAACGAAGTTATGTGATAACAAAATTGCCTGCCATGGGGCCTGTTGACTCATGATGATATTTTACCGCTCAACAAATTGCTTAAGAATTCATGGGGTCGCCAATGATACCCAAACAGGACAACCCCTTAGAGGGCTCAGCAGATTTCAGCCAATCAACGACTCACACTTACGAGAGTTAGTACTCTATTTTCATTTAAGAATTGTTTTTCTGCATATTTTTATGCTTTATTTATTATTTCTATTAAATTTAAACATTACTTATAATGCTTATCTGTCAAAGACTAGTGTCTACATTTTATGAACTATGTTCTTAACGTCGAAATGTTAT
>NW_019060243.1:700106-740532 GCF_000696155.1 Zootermopsis nevadensis
AACATCGACCAGACTACACAGCGCAACAACCCAGAAGACAGAAATCTTCATACTCTGATGACGGAGGCAGTATGACCTCTGAAACGTTGGTTAACATCGACCAGACTACACAGCGCAACAACCCAGAAGACGGAAATCTTCATACTCACCGCTGTGAGAACCTCAAGTCTTACATAAAATAATATCATCATCTCAGCACCCTAAGGGCATTTTGTTACCTTAAGTGAACAGATATGCAAATGTATGTCATACATGGAATCAGATGTGATAAGAATTCATTAATTTATTCTCACAAAGTTACTAATTGTCGACGGAAGACTGCCGGTGGCTGAGAAGCGCGAAGCTCTGGGTTCTTGTGCCGCTCTTACTGTAAAGTGTCTGCGTTGTCTTGACACAATGGTCCATCCAGACAGCAGGCTGCAATTGTTTGCTACCCAGTCAGCCGGGCGGCCATCTCAGGTCCCTGTCCCTCCCTCCCTCTCCTTTTCACAGGTGTACCTTGCTTTCTCATTGGCTTTCCAACATATAACAAAAAGAAAATAAAAAACAACAACTTTTTTATTTTATTTTATAAAGAATTCTCTTTAGGTGGATGATGTAAAATACAGTAGTAGTAGGCGAGCTGGGGAACGAAGATCCTTGATAAGTGCTGATGCAGTAGCACCTGTGACCAGAGCATTCTATTAAATTTTAAACAGGCAATTCCCTGAACTAATAGAGAATGGATTATTTTTATCTTTCATTATAATCAAACACGTACCATATGTGCACCTGTTTCTGGTCTGGAACGTTCATTACCAAATTTGGTAGAAATGTATTTGAACTGAACGTATCTTTATTACAGAGTCTCACGAAATATCCCTGAATGATTCACACATATAAAATAAATATCCTTACATTATGATGTTTGGGAATTTCACTGCCTAAACGCTTATAGGTTTGATACCGTGTAGTTTTGAAGATGGCTGCATGCGTGTGTTCGTATTTATAAACACTCATACATACAAAATTTTTATTTCATGAAGTGAGTCCTTTAATATTTTAAAAATGGCCGATTTATTTAATGAATATATTGCTATTGTATTTTTCATGAGTAATGGAACCTTGTTTCGGTTTTATCACCGTCATTTCACACACCTGTGTTAGTTAATTCATACTACTTAAGCTATTAGTATTGCGTTTTCAGAAGATAATTATTGTTATCAATATTTTCTTAACATTATGTTTTGATTATGATGTAATCATCAAAAGGCACATTGCAATTTCTTGCATTCACATGTATCCACACAACCATGCAAATATTTGTGACTAATAGTGGAATAAAGTAAAATATTTGAAGCCATCAAAACAATTTAGTAACATCTTGGGTTACGCTGTCTGGTATTTTTTCCAATCTGTTGTACTACGTATTTATATTTATCAGTACTATGGTTAAATATACAAGATGAAAATTTAATTTATATATATTTCACTCTTTACCTCTGTTCTGCCGCGGCGACTGAAGGCTCTGCGTCACAGAAATATCTAGGACAGCAGATGGAACAAGGACACCAGAGATAACGTAACATCTTACCTTCTTCTGTTGTTAGTCGCAAATATTTGAATGGGTATGTGAAGACGTGTATACAGGGAATTTCAATGAGCCTGATAATTGTATTCTAATAGAAATACGCTGCTCAGAAAATCATTACATCACTTATCAAATTATTAAAACCAGAACCATTGAGCACAGCAGAATGTTACAATATAGAACTGAGCGCATTATTAAATAAACGAATAGTAAACCAGAATCATTATCGTATAGTACAACCAAGACTTCAGTATAGTATGCCTATATTTGTCATCGTCGTGGTTTGAGGTGTTATTTGTTAGCATGAAATGACAAAAATTATCCACTGATCCTTTTATATCCTGGTACAAGCTGACAATCATTGGTACAACTACGCAGGGAACAACTGCCTTTGGACAGATGACTATAAATAATACCACAGATGCGTACTTCAGTCCGAATGTTCATCCTAGTAAGCCTAAAATCGAATTCCTGACACCTTCTTGAGAATTTTAAAACTATTTTTCTCATTGTATGATATAAGATGGTAAAGTTGCGTCATATTGTGATATAATATTAAATCATTAATTTTTGCCCGTCTAATCACAATAATTCTTATTAAATATTAAAATATTACAATAGTTAACATTTAAAATATTAAATGATGTTCTTTATCGAAATATTCGATTTACATTAGACCATCATTTTTCATGTTTCACGACATGTTTCAGTTCCTAATATTTAATAAGATTTATTGTGATTAGACGGACAAAAATTAATATATATTGTATGACATGTTAAAACTTTGGTTCGTATCCATGGACGTCCGAGGTCTCCCTTTATTATTCTTGACATTCACAAAATGTTTTTGGGTCACGAGAATTTTCCACCTTTCGTAAATATTGGAATCCTATAATTTGTGTATTGGTAACTTAGCTACTTTTCTTATGCAGGCCCATGTATTGAAGGCTTTTTACCGTCACGTAATATTCCATCCTGCTACTGTAACTACCAGAAAAAACACACCTCTACTCTATCTGTTCTCATTCGCTGTCATTTTTATAATACAATTAATATTAAATAAGCGTTCAGTATTAAATTATCGTGAAAGAATATCCGGAAGTTGAGATTTGAGTATCTCACGGCAGCGAGCATTAAGACGGCTTCGGCCTCGCCGCTGTGAAGACCTCAAATCCTGCCTACCGGGTTGCTGAATCGTGGAGTCTGGTAGTAGTTTACTGAAGTTTCAGAGGTGCCTGCTGCCTCCATTATGAGAGCCATGGATCTGTTGATGGCGGCAGCAACTATTTTATCATTCCACAATCACTAGGACCAACACAGTTAAATTAATCTCTATTTTCTGATTACAAGAATTAAATAAATTCATTTTTTATTTATTTCCGCTCTACGTCTGTCCATTCTTTGAAATGCATCTAATTATACCACGGTACAAAAAATTACAATCACACAAAACGCTCATAATTTCAAAATAATTAAGGTAAATTAGAACACGTTTCTGAGGAAGGGAGGAAGCCTTTTCAAGAAAATAATGCATTGGTAGTTAATACGAACAATAATTATGAATAATGTTTTATAACTTTTGTTTCCATTCTTCTATTATGAACAGAAGTTCTTTGGAATACTTTATTATGGCATTAATGAGGACTTATATTCGTCCTTCAGTGTTGTAGGGAGAATTAAGCAGGAGGCACACTGACTTAATGTCTCAGTCAAAGACGTGGAAGGAACTCTTCAGAAACGGGCTGTAATTTACTGAACCTTGTCACGGTATGTTTTTGCCTTGAGTTCTGCTATTTGCTGTGTCCCTTTGTTCTCTGTAGGGGCTGAACTATTAATGATGACAATAATAACATTAAAACATTTCTACCTGGAGATCATGCAACTTTGCATATACAAAGTCATTTATTATCCCTCCATTAACTAGAAGCCACAAATTTAAAATGTCTCTAAAGGTGACAAAGGTGTGGCATTAGGATGAACCATATTCTTGGATATTCTTTTTGGCGGACAATTACAAATTTGAACAAAGTTTAAAAACAAGCGATGTTTCGGGAACTGGGTATGTTTTTACCTTCAGGCAAACATACAACCTAGTTAGTTGGATCCATTGAGATTATCTCATTCCAATGGTTCACTAATAATAGGTTGTGTTACATGTCACGTCCAGCTTCAAAAATATATTTTAATTTGCTTTTAAATGTTTAATCAGTAGAGGAAGGAAGATGTCAAAGAATGTACATGAGTTAGAAACATCTCTTACAACTTGTATAGGCCTGGTATAGTAGGCTCTGTAAAGTGGATGAGATTTTCTGCTCCCCATAAGCCATAGTTTGTCAGAGTTTCCGTGAAAGGATTTGATTTATAAAAAAATTGAACCTCTGTTCAGTTTTGAGGTACAAGTAATTCAAAAGCATCCTTCACGGTTTTTATTTGGATATTACAAATTTGTAATAGACAGGTCTATTCGGTAAAATCTTTGTAGACTTATAGACCTAAATTATATTAAAATTATAATATGGTTATTAAACGACATACGTGGTTTTTCTTTCGAGGTTTGGCCTTCAGTTTCGTTGCAGTGACATGACGTGTGAAATCAATATGAACTGTTTTATGTTTCAGATCAGCTGAACTATTGCTGAAAAGATTGAATAATCCAATTATTATTTATTTGTCACAGACCTTTAATAAACCATCACTTAATATCTATAACTATATTTATATTAGATAAATCTTCTGAATGCAACTTTCATACAAATTTCATAAACAATATCAACAATTGAATAAAATTTTTCTTAGATATTATCCATCGTCTAGTAAATATAAAACGTAAAACGACGTTTCGGAGATGGGACTTTCACTTTTTTACTTTGTCCGGAGATAAGGATTAGCTCTATCTAGTGGGCCCAACTGTGTAGGAACCTGAAGACGGAGATAGAGTCCCATCTCCGAAACGTCGTTTTACGTTTTATATTTACTAGACGATGGATAATATCCAAGTAAATTTTTATTCAATTGACTCTTCACCATCGTCAAGAAGTTTTAGATTTAAATATCAACAATATCGGAACTCGTCAGCCTTTTAATTCGTATATGAAAGTTTGTTTACTGAAATATATAAAAATAGTTTAATTATTCTTATTATCAGATTCTGATAACAATTGATTGTACTGTAAAATTTTTCCAAATATTTTCCGCTGTAATGGAAAGTCTTGTAAATTACAGATAATTAAATTTTATTTTCTCTACAGTCTTATAAAATAAATTTACTTATAAGACCAATATATTGAAATTATTAAGATATATGCATATAGAATCGAAACGTTGGCCACGGACCACGGGTTTTCTCACTACTCAAGTCCTACATATTTAGAGAAATCTCAGACATGTTTGGGTGCGGCATGATTTTGACTAAGCCTGCTTGTAATATTCCCGCTAAGAATGTCTTATTTTCACTCATGTCCCTTCTACATAACGTGCATTTAATATTAAAAATAATATTCCGTCAAACACGCCATAAAACGTTTTAAGCCAATGGTAACTATATGTACCACCTGCTCCAACAATCAACTATTCATTTTAAATAAACGGGTTTATGTGATTATTGCGTTAACTATTTTATCCTTTTAATGTTGAAGAGTTGTGTTTACTTTGAGGTACTGACTGAATCCTTGAACAATATTTAGACGAATCGACTTTAAAGAGTTAAGAACCGCAAAATTACGTTCCCTTGTAATCTGTAAGTGCATTTTGAATGTGAACAAACCAAAGCCTACCATAGTCATTCCGGCATCGGAAAGTAAAATAACTTTATATTTAGGCCTGTATTTTTCCATGTAAAATAACAATAAGGCTTTTCATTTAAGCAAATTTCTTCATAGACAAATTTATACAGACGATATATTTTTATTAATGTTTTATCTGTCTTCTTATCAATTAGAAATTGAGACAGACGTTCAAGTCATGTACTCATTCGCAAGTGCAAAACCGATATTTTTCCAAATTCATGATTGCCTTACCACCATGGTAACTTGTAACCAATCAGTTTCCTTACTTTAGATACGAAGTTTGTGACAGAGTTTCTGTCCCGTACCAAGATGGCAGACCTGTAGACGTGTGAAATGAGAGAGACCCAACGTTATACCATTGTAAACTGCAAACCTTCCTCAATGCTTTTTCATAAACATATAGAAATATAAAAGTTTTTTTGAATCTGTATACAAGTGTCATGTCTAAAGAATTATAAATTTGAGGTATTTGAACGAAATAACAAATCCGAACTATGAAAGTGTAAAGAGGTCGAGGAGTCAGGCGAGGTTTGAGGTTCTCACAACGACAAGGATGAAGATAACTGTCTTCTGGCATGCTTCTCCATTTTGTCCAAGTGAAACTTTTGTCAATTTGTATCGTATTAAACGACTCAACACGCCAGAAGACGTATTCCAGAAATTAGAGTTTTACGCTTGTCAGCTCACGCTACGGCCGCTTTGTCCCTATGAGAACCCCCACTGTTCCCTAAACCTGAGGCAGTACGTGTCTGTTTCCACGCCTCTGTCGGAAATCGAAACCCGGCCTCCCAGGACGTGTCTGTTTTTACGCCTTTGTCGGAAATCGAAACCCGGCCTCCCAGTTAGTAGCAGTTATCCTAAATTGTTGATCGTGCTGGCAGCCAATATTTGCGTTGGATGCTGCTCGCAGCCCGTAGGTTGTATTTTTCATCATGGCTGCTGTCAGTCAGCCATAAGATGTGTTGCCAAGGTGATTCGTGAAAAACACGAAGAGAGAAAAGGCGGGGACAGATGTGTGTATTAGTGAACAAACAGACAGAATGAACTCGTAAGTTGCACTTTAGTGATTAAAGTAAACACACTTACGAAAAAATATGGAAACTAAGAGCATTAATGTGTAACAAGTAACATCTTGTTATTTACAATTCGTTTTATGGTTATATTATTTATATTGCTTATTTGCGAACCGGTCATAAGCCTCACTGTCGGAAAAGAAAAATATATAGAAAAATAGGCGTTCTTTACTTGTCTCTTGTATTCTCAAGAGCGTGTCGCGTTTTATTATATTCCTTTTTAGTAAACAACATTCTTCACTGACAAGGGCCGGGCATTGTCTCCCGTCTTCAGTACCACAACATTTTAACTTGTTCAAAATTTAATTTAAATCCTCTGGTATCGTATTTATCATCTTGAAAGCTTACGGAGAAGCAAGATAGAGGGAGACGGAAGGAGGCGGTCGTTACGTTCTTCTCTTCAGATAGATGCCTTTTCGCTCTGCGCTCCTCTTCCATAATTTATATTCTGGTGCAGGCATGCAGAGCCTTACTTGCTCACAACTCATAAAAGCTTTATCCAAGAAGAATCTTAAAGCTCGCGCATCTAGCTTCTTTTATAACTTTTTCGATATTTCATTGTGGCGCCCCAAACTCCACCCTCATCCCCAGATACAGGGGCCAAGCAACCAGGTCCCATTAATCTTAAACACGCCACCCTTAGTCCTTGTTCCATCGCCACCGTCCTAGTGCGCACCCTGGTCCCTTACAGGGGAGGAGGCTGACTGTACTGACGACGTAAGGACCATCATTGTCGCTTGTAAACAGGATCTGGCAGGGTATGTATGAGGGTTGCGGAAAATCATGTCAGTATGCCGGATGTGAGAATTCAATTATAAGTACTATTATTAAATCGCAAGATGCAAGTACTTATCTAAATTCTGCTGATAGGATATGTTTGAAATCTAAACTAGAAATGGCGTCTCGTATGTTTAATATTAAATCCGTCTTCAGTGTTCTGTACCTCGTTGTTGCTAGTAGACCGTCCAAGACGTGGTACCCAGAGCGATCTGGTTGGTGCTTATAATTAGAGCCTGTTCCACCATGCGACACTACAGTGGTAATTAATAATAATATTAATATTATTATTTATTTACTGCAATTGGGTTTGTACCCGGTGGCAGTGGTCCTTACATGATGCCAAATAATTTCCGTTTTAGCATTCGAATTTAATGACATGATTAATATAAGATGATAAAGTTGCGTCATATTGTGATAAATATATATTTGTTTAAATCTTGTCAGTCTAATCACAATAAAATTCTTATTAAATATTAATAATATAATAATTCAACGTTTGTTTCTTTACGTGCACAATATTTCATGTTTCAGTTGAATTATAAAAATTCCCTCTCACTGCAAAAATTGTGTGTTGGTAGCCCAAATAGTCTCACCGTTTTGCACCAGGTATAAAATACTACAGATCTACACTACGTTATTTCTTTCAGACGTTTTAAACACTACGTTTAATTAATATAAAATAATATCCATTAACGTTTAAGAACAATAGGCTTACTACATTAAAGATAGTAACTCTTTCATTAGTTGCTACAGAAAATTAAAAAAAACAAAAAAAACAATCCAGTTCATTGCTAACAGCAAGAATTCTGGCTTAGCTGTACGCATTATCAAATTGGAAGCTATAAAATAAGTTAACAAAAGAACGTACATAATCTTATTTGTTTTAAATGCTTCTGAGTGTGAAGGGAGGCTGTCGGATATTGTAAATCTTCGTCATGAAAGTCAGTTTCAAACGTTCTTTCTATCTGTGAAGCAAAGAGAGAGATACGTAAGGGATAATCAGAGACACTACAATTGGTACGAGAATTATACACAATTTACTGACTCTGAAGATTCCCAGGCAATACCCGCTCGTCCTTCCAGTACGGTAGTATATGAAAGTGATGTCATTGGAAATTATTAAATTCTGTGGCCAGGCATCAGTAGCCCCTCCAAATCTTTGTTACTAATGAAGGCAATTAATTACAAGTATTTTGAAAGGAGGATAATTAATGTAGTGGGCTGAAATTTTGATATTACATTCGGAGGGTGCATCTGAAGCATGCGAGTTCATCATATATCAGAATATTTATTCGTCCCCAGTAATTGAATGTACATGAATTTAGATTAATATTAAACGTGTTTAGAAGGTTTTAGGGAGCTAATATCGTTTAATTTTAACCAAAGCTATCACTTAGGCCATATAAGAACATTCTACATATCTTTTGTTTGTTATATAATTATCACTACTTACAAGTGCATATTGCATGATCATGGTATTTGTAGTCCTTGAAGTCAGCGAGTGTATGTAACTAATGTATATAAAAAAGAATTAAAAATGTACTCACTACTGACATGTCGACCGTGCGGTAACGTGTCTGATTGGACTCCGGACGGAGGTATCCGGGTCGAATAGGCTTCTTTCCTTTCTGCTACAATAATTTGCCTTTTATTGATATTAATTCTTAAGCGTTGACTTCTTTTTCGAGTCTGCGTCAGGTTGTGACTTTGTTTTAAAAATGCATTAAAATAATACTTAATGCAATTATGCGTTATAAACTTTACCAGATGTCACTTAATATATAATAATTATGATGCCAAAATTATACTAACATTTATTTACTTACAGAAATGACATCTACTGGCATGATACTAGAATGAGTCTTGTTGCAATTACATAGAATGATACTTTATGGAATTTATTTTTTATTCTGTTTTATCTTATACCAACCGTTCTTCAGTGCCTGAGCATCTGCGGGTCCCAACTTTTCGTTGGCTTTGATCTATTAGACATTCGGTAGGACTCCTTGGACGAGGGATCGGTTCGTCGCAAGGCCTCTACTTGTACACAGGACAGCACAACATAGAATAACGCGGACAAACATCCGTGGCTTGAGTGGGATTCGAACCCACGCTCACAGTGACCGCGCGGCCACTGTGACGGCACTTCATGGAATAATTCTAAATATTACACTGAATTGAATTGCTTTCACAACCATAATACTATGTTATTTTATAGAATTACTGAACCACCTTCTGTGACAATCTAACCGCTCCATTTGTTAATTATTTCTGAAGATTTCGTCTTACAAAAACGTTTCCTTCATTATATATTTTTGTGTAACACAGTTACGATTATAGTAGACGAAGAACATATGTCAACACCACGATATCAACACTACTGTAGTCATTCACTCAACTGTTTGTTTGATCATATCGATGGTCATTTCCGCAGCATATTTATGAAACAGACATTTCGGGGTCTGCGTAAGGATTCTGAATTACTTAAAAACCAATCTTAATTACAGACGTTTTAATTTCAGGATTTTTCCAATAAGAAAAACCATTATAATTAGTTTGACTTCCGTACTATATATCTGATTTTATTTTTATTTAGTGTTCTGTCTGACGACAGGTCCATATGAACAGGATCCTTCCATCCTTTTCTCGGACTGGGACCTGTTCATATACGTTCTTGGCAGATGATCCAGAAGTGGTTTGCCATTGCCTTCTTCTGTGTCTGAATGGAGTAATTGTTGGGATGCCACGGAGGAAAACTCCGTGTTGCCTAGACCACGGCCTTGCCCAACACAAGCTATAAATTCGGGCACCGCCGGGAATCGAACCCGAGACCCCAGGATTACAAGGCTAGCGTTCTAACCGCTAGACCACCGTGGCACGGTATATATCTGATACCAATACATTTTAAATTTGTAGTTCTAATTTAATACGAGGAAAATTAAATTCACAAATAAGAATGTGAAATTTTATACCTGTGTATATAATTTGTTTCGTACCACAGAACACGTAAAAACAGACTGAACTAAAAAGTGTCCTACTCTATCGGCAATGCAAAGAAGTACGAACAATCGGGATTTGGTTATTTATCCCCGAGTTGTGAATTCCCAGTCATTAGCGGAATCATGTGATGTCGCCATAAACCAGTCAGACACCTCGCCCACACGCGGGTCACTGACCCCAGGGAACCCTGATGTCACTGATAATATTCACAAAATTAAAAGGTCAAATTACGGCTACATCAGCAGAATTTTTATACTAATTATACAATTCCTTACTTTTATTTTGTTTGAATACATAAAATGTTATATATTAGTCTGTGTTATTTTATTAATTTTTACTGGAGGTCACTGGTGTATCAATTTAAAGATATTTATGTTTTATTTTATAACATAGTTCTTTCGACCTAGCCTAATAAATTTAGCTGAACTCCTATCGAAGAAACTGAAGTATACCAATGTTATAAAGTCGTATTCTTTATCAGAATGGACTTCGTAATCATACTTCATATTTAGGAGATCCAAAATTTAAATTTCGGCTAGGAGACCGGATAAATAGAGTGAGGTTGTTAGTGATTCCCCTCAATGCCTCTAGTAAAATTATGTTTTAATTAAATAAATTATATATTAATTAATCTTATTAACTACCAGATTCACGTAGCATAATACTTAATTTATTCTCTTTGCAAATTCCGAAGTTTTAACAAGGGAATTTCTAAAGAACGGAACTAAACAAAGATGGAAATGCGTGCTGGATTTTAATTTAAGCTCATTTCTTCAGTTACTGAGAAGTAGACCTCTTTGTCAGAACGCAGACTGTAATATTCACCAGCATCTGAGTGGATCAGGGAACGTAACAATAATGTATATTAAATACTTGGTATAAGCACTAAGATATTTTTTTTACGAAGTTGAGAAACCAATCAGAGCCATTGCTTTATATGGGGAAGAGCGAGGCCATTGAAGGCGCAGAGAAAAGCTGAATGTCGAAGTTAACAAACGATGACAATGCAACAGCAACTCCATGTCATTACGATAATGCGTCGAGTAAAAAGAAAGGAAAAGAAGAAAAAACGAAGACAGAACAGAGGAAAGAAAGAAGATAAGAAAAGCTTGTGCTACTTCGTATGGTTTTGTGTTACAAAATGGACTGTAATGGCAACAAATACTTTATTTTTCATCACAGATGGCATTATTACAGAGACTTGGGCTGGTTGCAAATGAATGGCGCACGAGAATACACGTGAAAATCAGGCAACATCACACTACGATTCAGGGTTATACAAACTTTCTTGTCGCTTACGTGCAAGAGATTTTAAGACACGCTGTCTTGATTACATTCTAAACATGAAAACATTGTTAAATACAACAGAAACTTAACATCGATAATACTTCTGGAAGGATGACCTTATATAGGAGACGGAATTATGCATGTAGAATGGATGAAATTACGTGACTGAACAAATTGTAGAGAGAGAAGAGAAAGGAGAATCTGAGGAGAAACTGAAAAGAATGTTTTAAAGAAAAATACGATTTGTTTTCTGAAGGACAATAAACACTTTAAAACGTTGATCGTTTCAATATCTCGCACTTTTTATGTTATTAGATAATGGAAAAATATGAACACAAATTTGTATTACCTGTTTAATTACAAGTAGTCTAATAACATATCAGTCATAATTAATAGGTTATGTGCGCCAGTGTTTTTGATCAACTTCGTCGAAGGCCTATATCGTGTCGTTTATGAGACAATTAAATTCCTTTCCCTCTTTATCTTTCCATTATCTCTGTCTGGCGGTTGCTTGACTATATACTGAAACTGTAAGCGAATAGAAGCATCCACACATTTTTACGCCGTTCATTCTAAAGCCACAGTCGCCCTGATGTTGGGAAATATGAAATGTCATTAGTGTTTGTCATATTATTATTTATTTAGTGTTCTGTCTGACGACAGGTCCATATGAACAGGATCCTTCCATCCTTTTCTCGGACTGGGACCTGTTCATATACGTTCTTGGCAGATGATCCAGAAGTGGTTTGCCATTGCCTTCTTCTGTGTGTGAATGGAGTAATTGTTGGGATGCCACGGAGAAACCGGGGAAGCCCCCGGAGAAAAACTCCGTGTTGCCTAGACCACGGCCTTGCCCAACACAAGTTAAAAATTCGGGCACCGCCGGGAATCGAACCCGAGACCCCAGGATTACAAGGCCAGCGTTCTAACCGCTATACCACCGTGGAGGTTTGTCATATAAAACTGCCTTATTAATGCAGTGTAAAAAATCGATTACAGACTCCTTAAATAGTAAAGTTGTTCACATAATTTGTTATGAAATACAAAAATATGTTATTGTCTAAATATATATTAGTTAAATCACCATTTATTGTAACAAACATCTAAACTTATTCCCCTTCTTCTAATTAATATAACTGTGAGTTATATTCGTGTGTATTTTAGTAAGGAATGGCTTACATTGGAACTGGTCATAACAAATGCATTTCCAGTACTAATACGAGGGTCGCTCATTAAGTAATGCCCCACATTTTTTTTCTCAGCCAATAATGAAGATAGAAAAGTGTACTTTTACATGCTTGAGATTTGATGTTTCCCGCGTTCGTGTACGGAGTTTCAAATGATTCCAACCGATAGCGGAGCTGTAGTGAACTGTTAAAATGGCGTCTGTGAACGACTCTCGTTACAAACAACGAGCTGTAATTGAATTCTTTGTTGCTGAAAAAGAAACGGTGGTGAACATTCATAAACGTTGGTGTGCTGTGTATGGAAGCTGTGCAGTCGATAGGAGCACCGTTGGTCGCTGGGCTAAGAGAGTTAAAGCTTCAGGAAGTGATGTGGGGCATTACTTAATGAGCGACCCTCGTATCTTAAATTTCTAGTTGTTTTAAGAGGACTGTTATCTGTTATAAACTCGAGGTTTAATACATAAAGTGATCTATGCCTGTCAGTTTTTCGCCATTACTCAGCACCGTTTAATGCATAAAGCGATAAATTTTAATAATTCCGTATTTGTTTCTTGCAGTAGAAATACTGATTTTATGTGATATTTACTAACTATTACAGTTCACATTGTTTATGATTTTTATTATAAACCACACAGAAGATTAATAGAACATGAGTTATACTACACTTATTTATAGGCATTAAGTAAGTTATTACAGGCCGCATGGACCTACTCCGTAAGAGTATTAAGAGGAGAAAAAGTAAGGTTTTATTAAATATGTGTAACATATGAAATCATTTTAAATACTTCTTAATAAAATGATTAATGTATAAAAGATTAATATAAATATAGCTACTTAGCTATTTGAAAACAAGAAGACAGCGGGGTTAGTAAGCGAGATATGTGATAATAATTTATACAAAAATTTAAACGTGCATGAAATTACAAAATAAAAATTATGATTCCTAAATCTTCTCAGCAAATACGTGTTATATGTCCAAGGAACAGAAGTTTTCTTGAGACGTTTTCGGACATGCTGTTGGACTTTTGAGAAAGTATAAATAATATATAGACCCAGGATAATTACCATAATCGGCATTCTGACTGACTAAATACTGGAAGACCGTGATTCAAATCCCGGCAGGGCATGTACTTTCTGTCTTCTCCATCACGTCCAGACCGGCTCCGGGGCTAATCAACCTTCTGTTCAATGAGTACATGGTTCCTTTCCCTGGAGAATAAACTGACAATTCATATTTTTCTGGTGTCAAGATTATTGCGTGTAATTACAACCCCAATCCTCTATACGTCTTAACGACTAGGTGTTAAATTAAAATCGATTCAATTGAACTAAAATTAATTCTCCGAAATATTTTCATAAATCTATATCATGGTCACCCCTGAGAAAACGGGCTGTAGTCCGTATCTGTCCTTTTAGCTCAGGGACGAGGTGCCCTTTCTTCTAGCTATTATGTCCGGATTTCAAATCCACTGCACGACTTTGACAAATCAAAAGCACTTCTCTTTATTTTTATACGTAGAGTTCTTTCTCTCTCCATCTTTCCATTCTATAGAAAATAAAAAATGCGAGTATAAAGGATGGGACTTGTGAGTGACAAAACAATAGACTGTTATTCTAACGTACAATACCTTTTATCGGGACCACTCTCCCTGCAGTCACCTACCCCTGCACCCCCACTGCCTTCACCACGGTTGGGCCACGACTGGAAGAACGGGGCCCCGTGATAAAGCTTGAAGGGTATTTGGGAGGGGGGGGGTGCTCTATATTGTAAAGACAACTCCCCAGATCTACGTTTCTCTACCCTAACAATTCACCCCTTCTATGACTATATTCCTTGAATACCCCTTTAACAAAACTGACTATAAGCAACTAAGGAAATCTATGAGAAAAAGAGATATTGTTACGGAGCTATGGTTCATTATATAGCCAAGTTTTGAAGAAATGGGCGTTGGTATTAGCCCCAGCCCGAACACTTCATTCTCTTATGTAGGTCATATAACTGTAGGTACGTCATGTGTACTTTCAGGCCGATTCATGAACGTTTAAAGATGCCATATTCTTTGTTCCATTGAGGTGTTTTTAGAAACTCGACTGCACAGAGGAGGAAGTTTGTAAGAATCTACAAAATATAAAATTAGCTAATATTCTGTGAGATGACAAGAATTTGTATCTTTCACCGAACATTCTTATGCTGATCGTCTGAAACAGGATGCGATGGACGAGGCATGTACGAGGTGCGATCGGAAAGTTTCAAGACTGTGTCAATAGAGGGCGAACCGGATGTAGTACGAGCTTCTGCCGCTAGGGCGTGCGGCCTACATTCATAGTGAATCAGTGTGCCAGCCGGCATCATCGAATTAGCATTTGTTTCTTAGTTACGGGCGTTTTGGTAGTGCATTACACCGACCCTCCTGCGATTTCGGAATGGCGTGTGCATCAAATGTTGCCAAAGCGAAGATCGACGTCGTACCATCACTTGTACGACTTGTGCGACATTGTTGGGATAGGCTATGGGACCTGTGAGCTGATTCTAAAGGAAGAACTCCACATGCGACGCAAGGCTCCTGTCTGAGGACCAGAAGCAGAATCGACTTTTCGTTTGTCAGGAGCTCAAAGATCTTGCAAGAACCGACCCCAGCTTCCTTTCTAAGCTCCGTGTGACTTCTTCCTCTTCCCAAAGATGAAAATTCAGCTAAAGGGATGGAGATTTGAGACGATAGAAGAGATTCAGGCAGAATCGCAGATGGTGCTTGACAGGCTGACAAAGAAAGATTTCCAGGGATGCTTCCAGGCTTGGCAGCGGCGCTGGGATCATTGTGTTCACTCCCAGGGGAACTACTTCGAGGGTGATGGATGAATTTAATACCTGAGAT
This sequence comes from Zootermopsis nevadensis, assembly GCF_000696155.1. The sequence goes on from NW_019060243.1 coordinate 715,662, forward strand.
AAGTGTACGGGTTTTTATAGGCGCAGTCTTGAAACTTTCTGATCGCACCTCCTAGCACGCCTGGATAGTATAATAAGTTCGTACAAAATCGCACTCGATAAGACGGGAGGAAAATAAGTTTCAGATGGCATTCGTCTGTTTCAGGTTAAGGTCCAGAGGTGGGCTGTTGTGAACACGGCAATGAACGCTCTGGTTACATTAAAGACGGGAAATTTTTTGACAAGCTGAGCGACTATAAGGTGTTCTTTACTCTTAGTGTAAGCGAATAACATCTTATGGCCCTGTTCTGTCCCCCTGTCTATCGCGACTTTCATACTGCCATCTATTAATAGCCACACAAACAACAATTTGATGATGATTACCTGATTATAACAATAATGGTGATTATTAAATTAATATTTGATTAAATTATGATTACATGATTATGGTTATGATGGAATGTGATGCACCAATGAAAGTGATGGAAATGATAATTTCGATAATTATTATTTGATGATAGTATTAATAATGGTTTGAGAGATTATTTGAAAATAATGATTATTAACGGTAATGACAATAACAATGATTTTTAAATTATTACTTGATTATGAAGATAGTTATGATTATTAAATGAATATTATTAGATTATGATTTTATGATGATCATTTGACGAAAATCTGTACCCTGCTCAGTAGACCTTTCCATTCTCGTTAGCTATTCAAGAAAGACTCAACACTCTAGAGTTAGTGAGTCTGTAGGAATAATGTATGGAAAATGTTCCTTTAAGATCGAATCTGCCGCAAATTTTTAATCACATCCTTTAAAAAAATGTTTCAAGATGGCTGTCTTCTGTGCTGCTACGCCGTGTAGTCTGGCAACAACCCAGAGGAGTCGTCTTAAGGCTCAAATTCTACTAAAATGTTTCAAGGATATGAACATATGATATGAAAGAAGAATCATACACTGAACACTGTAATAAGTCTGAGAATGATACAATTTTATCGTCTACTTTTAATATGTAGGTCAGATAAAACAGCATTTATAGCTTATACTTTAAATGAAAATAATCCATTAAATATAACCTGTTTAAACTGAAACCAAAGTTTTTTATAAAATTTATCCGATGCCAAAGACACAGAGTAAAGACCAATGTGAAACTGCACGTATCTTTAATTTGTAGAAACTGTCCAGAACGCACCTGGAAAGGAAACGCAACCAGTCTAAATGTAATATACATGAAGAGGCAATGTCTTGGTCGTACCATTACTCAGGCGGCTAAATGCTGGTTTCTTGCAGTGGAAATTCGGGTTCAATCTCTGGTGATTTGAAGTTTGATTCGTGGTGGACAAAATGACACTCGAACAGGGATTTTTCCGAGGTCTTTGGTGTCGCCGTTGCGCCATCCTCATCTGTCACCGCCTCACGAGGCGTGCGATAGCCTTGACCAAAAAGCACGTCGCCGTGCCATCGGTCGCCAGCAAGGGGCTTCGTCTGTGACCGGTTTCGGAGTAAAAGTTTACATTTGTGTATTGTCTTGTGTTCATGTGATATAATTTTGCTAAGTGCCGTGTGAAAAGGGACTTGCCTGGCACAGATGATAAAGAATACTTTGACAAACATGGAAAATTAATAAAGAAAAGGAATGAGAAGAGAGAAGGAAGTAATTGAAAAAAAATAGAAACATGGAAATAAATAAAGAATGGAAAAAGAAGGTAATAAGACTGAAAGGAGGTAAGGATACAAAAAATTTTGAAAGATAGAAAGAAAGACATGGTTTAAAATTTTAAAGTATGAGAATTTCTTAAAACAGATTGCTCAGAGGGAAGACGTAGCACCCCTCCTCCATCCGGGGAAGTGCATTGATTTTTTTAGGGAGGGGGGACTATTGGTTTAATTATAATATTATTAATTACTATGAAAGAATACTACATTAAATTGCAAACATACAATTTAATATAAGTAGGCTACTTCGTAGATATGTAAGACTTGAGGTTTTCACAGCGGTGAGTATGAAGATTTCTGGTCGATGTTAACCAACGTTTCAGAGGTCATACTGCCTCCGTCATCAGGGTGACCTCTGAAACGTTGGTTAACATCAACCAGACTACACAGTGCAACAACCCAGAAGACGGAAATCTACTTCGTAGATACTTATGAATTTAATTAGTAATTGTTTCTTGACATTAAAAATCATTTTTATAAGTTGGAGGCCATAGATTTTATTATTAGCATCAAGGGAGCTCAGCCTTAAAGACCAATAAATGAAGCTACTTATTTATTATTGCTGAATAATAGTTATTTATAAATTGCGTGGTATATTGATTTTACAGAAATGTAATGTAAATGTAGCCATGTTGTTTGTTTATCTGCACAATGGACACGGTTGAAAACCGACCTGTAATAAGCGTGAATGTAATTGATTGTGATTTGTTCGGCTTATTTATACACTCACATATAGCTATTTGTCCGTAACAACGAGTGATTGAGTTACTTTATAAATACAAAAGAGAGCAGGTAAATTCACATGTGTAATTACGATTTCAACAAGGTCATTTGCAAAGAACTGTAGCAGAAACTCCTGACTGGAAGCACATGTATGCTTTATTACGGATTGATATTCTTGCTTCAGTTTCATCTACTGCAGACGCGGACAATCGGCCTATTTGTTGTGTTCCTTGGCGACGCCTCAAGTTCCGGGTCGAAGAAACAGCCTTCATAAATGCGAATTGTGAATTAGTAGTCGTGGACAACTGACAATAAGTGGTTCTTCAGCTGTGGTTTTGGCGGGTGTTCTAACAGCACTCCACCATAAGAAATAAATATATTACGAAATGTTACGCAGAACCATGGGTTCGTCCCTCAGAGTAGGAACTGATGGCGAGCTCTTGTGAGCACGGTAATGAACTTGGAAGACGCAGACAACAAGCACTGTGAAACGTCGTTAAGTTCTACCAGACCATACTGTGAACCTATTCAGAAGATTTATGATTTATTTCATATTTGTAATTAATTAATTATTCTTGACGGTCTAATCACAATTTAAAATTTAAAATTAAAATTAAGATAATTAAAATATCATGTGATGTTCCTATCGAAACATTCGATTTACATTTAGAACATCTTTTTCTTACGACATGTTTCGGTTCTTAAATGAACCATCTTCAGGTGTATAAAAATTAATTAAAATTAAAATTATATAAACTTAAAACTTAATCATAATTTCTTATATGCAACTTTTTTATAGTTTTTTATCAGTTAATAGTGATGTTCACTTCCAGAGAATAATTAATTAAATATATATTTTCACAATATGACGCAACTATACCATCTTATTCATATTTGTAATTATTGTGTTATATGATATTCACTTCCATATTTTATCTCCTTTTCAGATATCTTCAGGCAGTTGTGTGAAGAACAAATAAAATATCATTTCAGAGCATAAATGACATATAGTTGTAGCCCAATTGACAGTGCATGTATACATAGATCAAAGAGAGACCTTTTTTTCAACAAACCTTCCAGTCAGCACCCTTTAATTTTCTATAAATTTATAATAAACGATAATTGATTTTGACGCTAACGTAAGTTTCGTGAAATATTATAATAACATGTAGGCCGTATGTGATTCGTATCTCCATACCGAGATTGGAAAATTTTGTCGTCCGTATTGGCGATGATTCCTCCGTGGGGTTTGTTTTAATCAGAGTTCCACATGCTTGCATGTTCTGGTACACCAAGCAATCCTCCCCTCATTATGAACACCAAAATATTAGAGGGGTTGGTTCAGTCTTCTATTGAAATCTCTTCCGTTGAAAAGAACGCAACAAGGGAATTCGTCCTATTCATTTAGAGTTTGAAAACAATCAACAAGGCAGCTTGGCCCCTAGAGGGGGCTCGGGTTAGGGTTGGCGTAATGCCTGCCATTTGGGTGATTAACCCCGTGTGTCTGTCACAAGGATCGGGATTAATATGGACGGTGATTGAACTTGGGCCGGGTGAAACATCGGGGTAATAATAAAGGGCGTGGTGAGCCCAAGGACAAATAAACTTCTTGTTTCCTCATCAGTCAATATGGCTGTTACTCACAATTCATTGCCTTTTGTTTCTTTTCGTAATTGCCATTAATGTTTCTATATTAAATTTAGAAGTCGTCGGACGGTGTGTATTTTAGACCAGATATCATGTTTTCTAGTTACCCTCGCGCAACCAAAAGTTGTGTCCGATTCGGTGGAGTATTTTTTTTTTTATTTAGTGTTCTGTCTGACGACAGGTCCATATGAACAGGATCCTTCCATCCTTTTCTCGGACTGGGACCTGTTCATATACGTTCTTGGCAGATGATCCAGAAGGGGTTTGCCATTGCCTTCTTCTGGGTAATTGTTGGGATGCCACGGAGGAAAACTCCGGGCTGCCTAGACCACGGCCTTGCCCACCACAAGTTATAAATTCGGGCACCGCCGGGAATCGAACCCGAGACCCCAGGATTACAAGACCAGCGTTCTAACCGTCACAGAGTAACAGTGATTGGGCCTACACCCTATTATTTATCTTAAAGCAGGCTTAATTTTTTGACGTAAATACGTCTATATTTTAGGGTCAGTGTCATACGACAAAAAGTGAAACGAAAATGTGTAACAATGGTTTTATTATTATTTAGTGTTCTGTCTGATGACAGGTCCATATGAACAGGATCCTTCCATCCTTTTCTCGGACTGGGACCTGTTCATATACGTTCTTGGCAGATGATCCAGAAGTGGTTTGCCATTGCCTTCTTCTGTGTGTGAATATAGTAATTGTTGGGATGCCACGGAGGAAAACTCCGTGTTGCCTAGACCACGGCCTTGCCCAACACAAGTTATAAATTCGAACACCGCCGGGAATCGAACCCGAGACCCCAGGATTACAAGGCCTGCGTTCTAACCGCTAGACCACCGTGGCGGTTCGGTGGAGTATAATAAAAATAAATTCGATATCCACGGATTTTTTGCATTTTTTGAAATTCAAAGCAAAGCTGGAAATGTGGACGTCTTTTCGTAAATTCTGTGTTCCGTCATCACATCATGATCATTCATTGCGTTTTGTGATGGCTAGAGTGTGTGTGTAACCTGGCGAAAACATAATTCTCAAAGATGAAACACTGAAATATATGTTTTGAAGCGTTCGCAGCGACGTAACTCAATAAAATTTTCTCGGGCGATCAGTCACTTCAAGTGATGTCATCAGAACCCTGACGATGGGGACAGAGATGGTCCCTGAAACTTCGGTTGCGTCTTTTAATCATTTGACGACGCTGATCGCCCGAGAAACTTTTATTAAAAATTATATATTTGTCTATTAGAATGCTATTATGTAATAGATTCATTAGACATGTTAATTTACGACTTAAAGTATGTGTTAAGTTGCTTTGTTGTGGTACAAAGCTAACTGACTAAAGGAATCTCCATAATAAACAGACTTAAAACCGAAGATATAACACATATATACATTAATGGCACAAATGAAAAAGCATGTCAAGCAAAGGGTATTATTAATTATGTCATACATAAGTAGTCTGCATCGGATACAGTAACCTACCTGTAAATATATTCGGACATGAATACAGTTGTCTTCTGGGTTGTTGGCCATGTAGTCTGGTCGATGTTAACCAACGTTTCAGAGGTCATACTGCCTCCGTCATCAGAGTATGAAGATTTCTGTCTTCTGGATTGTTGCGCTGTGTAGTCTGGTCGATGTTAACCAACGTTTCAGAGGTCATACTGCCTCCGTCATCAGAGTATGAAGATTTCTGTCTTCTGGATTGTTGCGCTGTGTAGTCTGGTAGATGTTTACCTACGTTTCTGAGGTCATACTGCCTCCGTCATGGGAACATTGTTCTCAATGGAGTAATAGTAGGTATTTTCAGTGCTCAATGACTGAAGAAGAATTATTGTTATCGTGTGTCTGTTAAAGGAAGTGAACATTTGTACAAATATGAAGCGAGTAGTTGTATATTTGGCAGCGTGTAAGAGTTCGTCTGCTCCTATAAATCACACGTTTAATCGAATATATCTAATTCATCCACCCAGCGTCTTTGTCTGTAACTGTCTGTGCTGTGGGAACAATTGATGGTCGGCGTAGAACGCTGTAGTAACAAGATACCACGTTCTCACGGCGGCATGTTTAAAGATAGCTGTGTTCTGCGTTGTTACGTCGACGTTTCAGAGACATCAAATACCTCTGAAACGTCGATAAACGTCCATCAGACTACACGGCGCAACAACCCAGAAGACCGCCAGACTTTTGTGACTTCATGAACTTCAATGGCTTGAAACTTAACTAGCCATCGGGAGACAAAATTCTATGTGCAAGTCACACACTGCTCAATATTTGTCACTCTACATGACGTCACATGCAAATGTGAAGGCTACGCGTTCTGTTATGTCAGATAATTTTTTCATTATAAAGTTAGGCCTATGTGGTTCTTACTGTTAGGTTTTTAATATCGTCGAATAAAATGGTAATATAGCCAATGGTGATTAGCAGGTAAGGATTTAGGTTGTCGAGGTTTGTTTGAAAAAACACATATCTCAACTTACACATTGGGAAACTGAAGAAAATATATAAAATTTTCATTGAGTATAACTCGTACTGAGACCAATGTGCTAAATGGTAAGTCTCCTGAGTACAACTCTAGAAAGTTATTCCTTGCTTTGATCTTCGTAAAAATTATTTATACTTCAGTCACAAAGATTGGTCGTTTTGAAGATGTAAACTACGTGTAGACATTGTTTGTTTAGAAAGGCACAGAAAATCTGTAAATTCTGATTTGCAAAACTCTAATATCACATAGGCCTACGAGATGATTAAGTTTAACATAAATATTTGCTAAGGATCTGACGGCATTTTTCAAATACTTTTTTCTCTAAATTAATTCTAAGATGTGTTTAGTCTCCATTGCATTCTTGAATGTCCCAATTCTGTATTTATTTTATTCAGAGTTTTGTCTCCATTGCATTCTTGAATGTAATTCTGTATTTATTTTATTCAGAGTTTATCTGACAACGCTTTCAGTATCTCCACTGTGTGTCGTTGAAAGAGACGATGATAAATAGTGAATGGGAAACATGTAGAAGAATACGGTCTAGGTATAATTTAAAATACTACCCCCTTATTTGTCTGAGGAAAACCACAAACAATTTCAGCCAGGATAGCCAGTTCCCGGGTCGACATCTAACCCGGGACCTCCCGAATACGAAGGAGAAGTGATATTCTCATGCCGTAAACCAGCTGACTCTGATATTGAAGAAGATGAAATCGTATTTATGCGTTGTCCGTATAGACGCACAGGGGCGTAGGGGGTGTTCTGGCTACTTGAGTCTCGTAAAAAGCAGGATAGAAGGCTGAATGGATTGAAGGAGGGTTAAGAACTCTTAAATCTGCACCACTCTCAGGAAGAACAAACTATGTCGCCAGAGCAAAAGAGTTGAAGATGACATACAAATTGGAAATTAAATAACTTTGTATTTCGCAATTGGAGTAGGCGTGCAATATGTTTGCTTAAAACATTAACACACTTGAAAGGCAGAACTGAATGAAAGTTAAGCGTCATTTTCCTCTGTGCCTCCATTAATATTTTAAGAAAACAAACCTATCTAATTATGGCTAATACGAAGCGCCCATTTAAAACGTGGCCCCAACTACCGCACATGAACTCCGTCTCAGAAGAGAGAGAGAGAGAGAGGGAGGGAGAGAGGGGGAGAGAAAAGATAAACGACGAAATGTGCAACAACAATGAATTATTACGGCCGTAGCTTATTGTTGCAGTTGATGCATTGCCTGAATTCGGTACAGCCGTGATTCCAGCTTCTGCGCAGTTGTTGTGAGCAGCGGCTTAGCAACAATAGTGACCTTGACTCGAGTGTCACGTGGAAGGTTACGAGTCTATTTCACGTTGGTTGACCTGCTTATGATTTAACATTTCATTGTTATTGATTTCATTTTGAATTTTACGCTGTGTAAAAAAATTAAAGCTGTCTCACTATACGCCATGTAGGCACTTAGGGGGAGTGGAGGTATAGCTTCAACTCATTCTTAACCTGAAGGGATAAGTGGTTAGCCCCGGCCGCGGCGTTGGATTTGGGGCTGGGTGGGCCCCAGAACCGTTCGGGACGCAGAGGTTAGAGGAGAAATCCTCTACCCCCGTCGGGAATCGAACCTCGGTTGTCCAGTCTATAGCCAGTCACTATACTAACAGTGCTACACCGGCTCTTTGTTTTTCATTTGACAATTATATTTCATTTCCAAAAGGAATTTAACGCTAAGGACCATTGCAGGCTCATCAATATTCCTTAATGTTTCTTGTTTCTGAGAACAAAACTTTGTAGAAATTAACATAAACATTAAGTTGCAATGAATTCAGTTCTATCACCTTTCTGGCGCGGTAATTATTCCTGTGGGCCAAACTGTGTAAGGTACCAGTACTCCACACAGGTTTTAAGCAATGCGACGGTGACGTCTGTGTATTATGGATGCTGTGGGACTTAGTATGAAAATCTGACGTTAAAATAGACAAATATTTAAATTGTAAAAATGGGAACATTTATGAGAAGAACGGGTGCTTTCACAACTACTTTGAATACTGTTACATAACCACCAATTCGCCCACCCAGACCCCGACATACTCATATTAATAGCTGCTAAATTCTAAAAATTATAAGTGGTTCGATTTTTGGCATGTGCACGAATTCTTATCTTTTCCACGTGTTCCACATCGACATTGGGGCCACCCAGCCTCATCTGATATGGAGGATGACACTGAGCACTTAGAACCATGGCTGTCGATGTTATGAATGCGTGGAGCTATAATCCACTCCCCAACACGTCTTCGTGGCTTAAGCACAGAGAAAACTTTATTCTTAAAAAGAAGTGTAAATTTTATTTCGAGTACATACATACCTCGGATATATTGCGGGTTCGGTTCCAGACCAACGCAATAAAACGAGTCACACGAATTGTTAGGTTTCCCTGTGCATATAAAAGTTATGTTTACACTACACTGTAGTCTATTAATTATGCAATAGCATTATGTCTGAGAAAACAATGCGAGAACATTACGAGGATTACCAAAATGTGACACAGAGACACGAAATGAGGACATGCTGTTGGAAAAATGGCGCCGGTAGACTTGCTCGACGCAGGGATGCCACAGGCCTTCAATTTGTAAAAAAACTGCAAAATCTACGAAGCGCAATAAAACGAGGTATGCCTGTGGCACGAAGGTCAAAATTCGTGTTCTAGTCACCTGCGGTTTTGGCTACATCGTAATAAGCATTCATGTTTTGTAAGAACAGGGAACTTCTTGACAACCTAACCTAACCTAAACTAAACTAACCTAACCTAAGCTAAGCTAACCTAACCTAACCTAACCTAACCTAAACTAACCTAACCTAACCTAACCTAACCTAACCTAACCTAACCTAACCTACACTTTCATAACGGGGATCTGAAAACTACAGTTAATTACTGGATTGACTTAATCGGTTTTTGGCCTAGACGTTATTGATGGGATATTAAATACACTAATATTCCCTGTAGAAGTTACACTCTGAAGTCGAAGAGGATGTCAGGGGGATTCTTTTGAATATATAAACGCACTTGAGTCTTCAGATCTATTCTGGTGAAGCAGTCTGCATCCCTGCTCGGCCTTTGCTCTTTTCAGCATTTCCCGTTGGCTACTGTACACAGCGGAGTGCAGTGAAGCGGTAATTAAACTTCTGAAAGACGTGGCTTGACTGTGGAGTCAAAGAGGAAACAGTCATGAAATAAGTAACAGACTTTCATAATCGCATATTTGAGCAAACTGCCCGTGTATACAGAATGCACCAAAAAGATGTATACGGAGTCTTTTTTAGATATCCTGAATGTGTAGTCTAATCTAGATCATAACGTGCTTGTCTAGTTATAATGATAATTAACTTACTAAGGCATAAGACTAGATACAAGTAGACCTTAAATGCACATGTAATTGTAACATGAAGTTACCTTATGTCAATCTTCTCCTCAGAGCTAGCCAGGAAGCCCAGGGAGCCCACGGGGTCACGCCCTGGCAATTATCTTTACTAAAAAAGTATTAAAAATAATCAAGACTAAATTTCAGGTTTGAACGTTAAAGCCGGTTAATACAAATCTGTCTTTAATAAATTTTTATTATACAATAATATTTTTGGAATAATACGGTATATCAAAGACAAATTGGATAAAAGTGTATTAAATATATTACGTGCAATGGAGAAATATGTGAACCTCCAGTTTATTTAAATGTTGGACTCTGTAGAGCGGACGTGTCAGATTCTGCAAGTAGCTATGTGAATTTCGTAAGCTGTTTATCGTTCATACAAGCGTTTAAAGTCGAACGGCAAAATACGACCGTATTTATGGTAATTTCCTTTAGCTTGAAAACCTTATGTCAGACTGTTCGATCACTTCTGTTTTTAGTTTTATACCTCTGATGTCACCGGTCTCCAACCTGAGTCAAATGAATCCAGTCCACAGACTCTCAGCAGACGTATCGAAAATCCCACTTCGTGATTAAATTCTACGTAAAGAATTAAACTCAGTATAACGTAGCTACGTGAATTTCGTAAGCTATTTATCGTTCAAGTAAGCGTTTAAAGTCGAACGGCAAAATACGACCGTATTTATAGTAATTTCCTTTAGCTTTAAAACCTTATGTCAGACTGCTCGATCACTTCTGTTTTTAGTTTTAAACCTCTGATGTCACCGGTCTCCATCCTGTGTCAAATGAATCCAGTCCACAGACTCCCAGCAGACGTATCTAAAATCCCACTTCGTGATTAAACTCTACGTAAAGAATTAAACTCAGTATAACTTTATTTTGGAAAAATTTGATGGGCTACTGGTTATACTGGAGTATGTATAAAGTCGACACGGTTTGTGGGGGTTGAGGCGACCACTAATCCATTCAACTGTGATGTTGATGTTGCTAAGAAAATGGTTGTTTTTTCATGTACAACAAACCCGGGTATTTTTTTTCGCTGGTTTGATTATTCGCGCACAAATTTTTGTGGTAATATTTTCGCTTCACGGCGTAGGTTCCTCGCTCTTTGACAGAATAGCCTGTTTCTTTCAGTAGCTACTCAGGTATCGTGCCACACCCAGTGAACCTCGACCTTGCGTTGCTATTGTCTCATCATCCTGAACGCCAAGAACTCCTATGTCATCCCAGTGAACACCAACACAAAATTTTAATATTTATTATTCATTTATTATTTATTTATATCTCGTATTAAGGATCGTGTTTTGGGTGTCTGATCTTCATCGTCGTATTTTTTTTAAAAAAATATCTGAACATTGCGAGTTAAGATTTTGACGTTGGTAAGACTTGTGACGCAAACGACGTTGGTCTACAAATAGTTGCTGCCTATCCATCCAGTGTTTTCTCGTTTTAAATGACATTGAAGTGGAATGAGATAAAAAAATATGACATTGGAACGTCTTTTATTTATATAAACTGTAGTAATTTATTTTGTTTGTCATATATTCATTTTATTTAACGAAAAATAAAAATTATATGGGTCATTACAAATGCAAAAGAAACTTGGTGTTGATGAATTCTGTACTGTGTAGCCATATTTCTGAAGTCAGAATATGTGATGTTTGGTGAGGGAGGAGACGGGAGATGCTGTAGGCGGAGCACACTGGAGCATCCGCAGAACTGATGCTGCAAAGTAGCGTTAGGTGGCTCCACCAACCAAGGCTGGAGTTATAAGTGAGAATGAGATGGTGTAGACGTATTATATTCTACACAAAACTTGTACACTGCGAACTCCTGCGATGCTTTGTTCTCCTGATCGAAGGTAGGGAGAGAAAACACAACAAAAACAAAACACGACAAAAACAAAACAATATAGTATCGTCCCGAACAACAGTAGCAGTGTGCTCATGGGGAGAGCGGGCGGAAGTGTGTCTTGCGTGCTTAAGTCACTGTGAGGAATTGCTGAAAAGATTTGTTGTATTAATCTTTCATTTTATGTAAAATTTAGCAACTGAATTAAACACCAAGAGTAGCCTAATTGCAGTTCTTTCAAATTTCAATGCTAATAGTAAAATCAGGTCAACAACTCTAGACACATTAATGACAGTATTATCTGCTTGTTCATAATTTCCACGCCAGTGTTGCTTAAATAATTGTAAGATCGTAATAATAAGGCTTTTGAATCATTAACGGTGACTGTCAACATTTTGTGGTGGGAACTGTCTTGCTTTATAAAGGATAATTGCACTTTTAGAACATTTATTTTTGTTTGTTGACTTAAGTATAATAGAACCATCAGCTCTTTTATGATTTAAAATGAAACTTCCCTTATCAGTCCTTTACAAAATAAAAACGTCAGAGAATGTGTTTGTTCTGTTCTTTCAAAGGCGAAACTCAGGATTTCGAAAGATCCCGCTTTGTCCTTGGCATTCAAAGGATGAAAGGGTGGCTAATGATCAAAGAAATAACTTCAGGAGCACATAATTTCGTGGACAGCAAACTGGACATCAGCTGCTTGTGATATTTTCTGGTAATATAGGAATCCACGGTGGTCTAGCGGTTAGAACGCTGGCCTTGTAATCCTGGGGTCTCGGGTTGGATTCCCGGCGGTGCCCGAATTTATAACTTGTGTTGGGCAAGGCCGTGGTCTAGGCAACACGGAGTTTTCCTCCGGGGGCTTCCCCGGTTTCTCCGTGGCATCCCAACAATTACTCCATGCACACACAGAAGAAGGCAATGGCAAACCACTTCTGGATCATCTGCCAAGAACGTATATGAACAGGTCCCAGTCCGAGAAAAGGACGGAAGGATCCTGTTCATATGGACCTGTCGTCAGACAGAACACTAATAATAATAATAATAATAATAATAATAATGTAGGAATAGTGTAATGAAAAGTGCGTAACATTTTGACTGCTGTGCGGAACGGTTAGAAAATGTAGTTCAAAAACCAGGAACGTAGGAAACTGGTAGAATGTAAACAGAAATCAAAGCAGATAGAAAAATATAATCAAATATCTGCCACCTTGCTTTTATTTTTAATTGATATATTCTTTAAAATAAACAAGATTTCTAAGCAGAATTCTATGTAATGTATACGTTTCAACACGGGTTTGTAAATTATAGCCCGCAAACCTGATACAAAAATTTCGAAACTTCATGTGTCCTGAACAAATCTGAAACATAGCTAAAGTGATTTGAGTAAGAAGTTTCAGGAAATGTTTCTGATCTAATAACTCGGATTTTAGATTTTCTAGTCTATAGCGTCTGGTTCTTTTTTATAGACTGCAAATTTGCATGTTAAGCTCATCAGCGCATGTAAAATTAATTAATTCATATGTAGGCCTTTTGAAGAGTTGTTTTATACACTTACACAGCTGCATAAAACTTTTATTCAAAAAGTCGGTGTGGGGTGAGGGGTAGGATAGATTTAACTTTGGCGACAAGTGTTCTGCATTCAAAATGTTCTCTTATTCATGGTCTTTCATTGAAAGAGAAGATAAATGGATGGAATTTGAAAACGGAATGCTTAGGTGAATAATGAGGCTTAAGAAATGGGGGGGACTCGACGTAACGAGGTACTTCGTAATGTGACCTCCCCTCCTGGTAAACCATTTCGAAGTTACGTGAAGTATGACTTACAGCTCATACACTGAAAATAAGTGTACACAGAAGTAACCTTTAATAACTTATTATCTGTGCATGTTAGCTTCACATCAACCAAAGAGACACTCACACGAGGTGTCCTGGCTTCAGACTTGTAGTGGGGGTTTATGTATTGTTTCTGTAGGCCTATATAAGCTTCCCCAATAACATTGTTTGCTACCAACGAGCAATTATTTACAATTATCACATTGTAGTTCAAACATTGCACATTTAAGTAATTGGTTAGCATCATTCCTCTTTGCACTCTATAATCTTGAAATAGACCTATAGTCTGAAAAATTTTCTTCGTAATTCATAAATGGCATATACCGACATATTCCTATTCAGACAATATGCATTGTACAGTCGTATTCAAAATAAACATAAACGCCTATAGCATAAGCCTACATATATATTTTTGGTCACACTAACGCTTCCATTCAATATCTATCGATTTCAAACGTGCTTTAAGCAGAGGTATTCAACCTGGGGTACGCGAAGACATCTTAGGGGGTACGTGAAATTTAAAAAAAAAATATATATATTTTATGATAAACACTGAATAATCGGTAATGTAATTTATTTAATTTAAATTAGATGTAGATTATATACTATGTATAACTTGAATTATACACCAAAAACTTTGGGGGTACAAAGTTGAAGAAAAATTATATCTGGGGGTACGCGAACAAAAAAAGGTTGAATACCACTGTTCTAAAGCATATTTATTTGGCGAAATTTTAGGTTCTCACGCTGACGAACATAAAGATGACTCCCTTCAGGTACGGATTCATTTTGTGGAAGATTAGAGGAAGAAGTTTCGCCATCTTGTAAAACTTCAACCGAATTACTCGTACAATTTCGAAAAAAGAAATTATTCTTTATAATGAAATGCAGTAACAAGGGACAAAATATTTAATTTATTTGTTGTTTATTTAACGACACCCTCGTAGGTCAGACTATACCGGAAAGTTCAACGTGCAAATTGTATGGATACAAAATATTTGATCAGTGCGTAAGTTATGAAAGTTTCTTGAAAATTTGTTAACTTAAACGCAATCACTCCGATGCTATGGAAAGTCAAAATGTATAATTCAAATATACCACACACAATACACAAGTTACACTTTCATCCTACAAAGCTCATAACGAAAGGCCGTCATTGGTGTCTGAAATGTCTATACAGGTACATATTAGAATGTTAGTAGAACCCTGACACACATAGTATTCAATGCATTTACGTGAGACTGTCAGACAAGAGCAGATGTGTACTACACAAAGCTTCCCGCCTATCATGGCCCCCATTTACAGCATACTCAGTCCTGTTTCGATAGTGACCTCATCAGAATTTCGAGTAACTAAGATGAAGACTAGAAGACCAGAGTTCGATTCGCGACAGAACAGGATTTTATCTTTGTCACAATGTCTGGACTAGCTTAGGGTACACCCAGGTTTATATCCAGTAGGTACAAGAATTATTTCTAGAGTACGAATACGTGGAGCCATACCTCCACTCCTCCAGACGTCTGCATGGCGTAGTGCTTTGTTAAGTAGATGTGACACTTAACTATTAAAGGTTTGACTGAGTGAATTTTGTCTGGATTCAGAGCCCGGGTTTGAACTTAGACCTATAATAGAATGCTTAGTAAGTTAGATTAATACAGGTGTCCCAGGAATATATCTATGCGCAGAGTCAATGAATGAAATTGACGTAAGACTTGAGGTTCTCACAGCGGTGAGTATGAAGATTTCTGTCTTCTGGGTTGTTGCGCTCTGTAGGCTGGTCGATGTTTACCAACGTTTCTGAGGTCATACTGCCTCCGTCATCAGGGCGATGAAGATTTCTGTCTTCTGGGTTGCTGCGCTGTGTAGTCTGGTCGATGTTTACCAACGTTTCTGAGGTCATACTGCCTCCGTCATCAGGGTGATGACGGAGGCAGTATGACCTCTGAAACGTTGGTTAACATCAACCAGACTACACAGCGCAACAACCCAGAAGACGGAAATCTTCAATGAAATTGACGTTTTTATAGACCAAACCATTACGTACGTCAGCGATGGTACTTAGTGAATTAGTGAATCTAGTGTAAGTAATTAAAATGAGCGCCGTTAGCTTCCTGGCACAGTTAACAGCGGTGAGCAACTGACAAGTGGCCACCAATGTTGCTGCTGGCATGGTTGCACAAGACAGTTAAACTTCTTGTTAAATCTCTTGAAGTTTCGTCGGCTTTTAGCGGCACACAGCATCCTTCAAGCAACCCCAAACGGAAGAGTCATGTGGGGTTAAATCAGGAGATCGTGGGGGGGAGGGGGGCGGGGGGGGAGTACTCAACAGATCCTCTGCGTCGTATCCGTCGGCCGGGAAATGTTCTGTCAAAACGAGCCCTGACATCTTGATGGTAATTTGGGGATACCCCGTCCTGTTGATATGTCCTCGTCTCCATACATCTGACAAACGGCGGGAAGAATGGATTGTTGAAAGCGTATACACTGGGACACTGTAATGGACCATGGCACCTGAAAATGAACTTAGTAGGCGTATAATCAAGAAACTACTTAAAACTAGGGCTCAGACTACATATTTTATTGTATAAGAACTTCCAATAGTATTATATGATCACGTCCGTGTGTCTTCCTCGCGATAGCTTTCTAGTCATTTCGTGGAATTTAATAACAATTTTTACGGACATCATAGAAGTAAAGTCACTAAACTCTATCATATTTAGATGTTCTGTGTTCTCTGACGTGGTAGCCCATGTCTGTGTACTTTGAAATTTCTAGAAACTAGGGAGAAAAATGACCCAAGCCACTATTTACATTTTTGCAACAATATAAACCGAGGTCATTGTTAGACCCCCCGTTGTCGCAATAATATGAATCGGGGTCACTGTTCACTCACATTCTTGAAGCAGTTACTTAGACCTAGAATTCCAATGTTGCATTTGCTAATCCTTTTGCAATCAGGAATACTAACATGGAGGTCGTGCGAATTGCTTACGTAAAATCCATGGCGTCTGACGTTACTAATCAGGTCTGTATCTCAGAAAACAAGATGGTTTTCGAGATTTACCAACGAAGCAAGCGATTTGTGGTATTGCGTAAGATTAACCGGTCACCTGGTGTTGTTTAGGAGGTTGTGATAGGCTGAGTCGTGATTTTCGTATTATTTTTTAACCTTCAGATTCTGGTTCTACCACGAGCTCATGAATGGTTTAGTCCGAAGTGTAGTTGTGGTAATAAAACGTGGAAAATGTGCACAGACGAATAATTAAATATCCAAGTTCGTAGACGTCTACGGACGCATGGCAGTTCATTAATAATAATAAATAAAAATATCAGGCTAAACCGATTTTGGCCGATGGACTTTGTGAGCTGGAAGCTTAGAGCGAGTTACAGTTTTAAATTATTTCTTTGCCTATACCGAGATTGGTCATGTTAAATTAATTATGCGTCTTACAGAAACATTTACTTCTCTCCACTTTCACTGACGCTGAGCCGATATTTGCTCGATTCAACAAGTCAATCGCCTCTTTAGCTACTGTTGGGACATTAGTACCCTGTCACGAATTGTCATACCACGTATTTTTATACGTTCAATTTCAATAACTCTGGAATAAACATCGTGCTATTTGCCAGCAGTTTTAAATGAAGCTCGTTTTTTCTTGTGTTTGGCTACTTATCTTCCAATCCTCCTAAGTGACCTAAATACCTCCGTTGCTTTTTCGTCTCTGTTCTTGATTTGCTGTAAATCATTCTAACATTTTTCCGAAGTCACTTCTCTCTTCAGAGTGGTCGTTAAACGACTTCCCGTCTCTGACCCTTCGATAAACGCATTTTGACTAAGATGGCAACCCAGAAGACAACCATCTTCGGACTCACCGTCATAATAATAATCTGTGGCGGAACAGCCCTCTGAGAGCCAAAGCTCTGGCCTCACGTTCACATGCCTAAGCAGAGGTGAACGATCATCCAACCAGATATAGGATGACGTGTGGTCAGCACGACGAACCCCCAGTCATTGCTAGTTTTCCTGACCGGATTACGCTACTCATTGTAGCTCCCCAATTTCCTCACGATGCTGGGTTGGCACCGGTCCCATACACCGGTCGAAAATCTCATGAGAAATTTCTTTCCCCGAGACTCGAACCAGCGAGCATTCCGTATTGGGATAAAATTTTCATGTACTGAGAGCGGACTTTATATTCTACTCTTAAGTATTGTGATTAATTAGTGGATGTGTGTTTTTTTTATTGTGTGTCAGATGTTTTATTTTGAGTGTGGTATGTTGTATTGTTGTGTCTCATTGTATTGTTGTGTGAGTGCATCAGTTCATGACGTTTGTAATACATTACAGTTATTGTCTTATGTCTAGGTGGTATTAAGTTCTTTTTTTTAAGTTAAGTACTTGAGGTTGGATGGTTTTGTAATTTATGAGTTGGTTGATGTTGAGTGGGATGTGTTGTTTTTGTTGTGTCCTTTTTTATTGTTTTGTTCTGTCTCTGTGTTGATGTATCTCATTGTATGTTGTGTCTTATGGTTTTTGTTGTGTCCTTTGTTTATTATTTTGTTGTGTCTCATTGTGTTGATGTATCCCATTGTTTGTGTCATATTGTTTTTGTTGTGTCCTTTTGTTTATTGTTTTGTTCTGTCTCTGTGTTGATGATCTCATTGTATGTTGTGTCTTATGATTTTTGTTGTGTCCTTTGTTTATTGTTTTGTTGTGTCTCATTGTGTTGATGTATCCCATTGTTTGTGTGTCATATTGTTTTTGCTGTGTCCTTTGTTTATTGTTTCGGTCCGTAGCATGACGCCTCAGACCGAGTAGCTACGGCGCGGGACGAACTCACCGTCATAGAAACCTCAAATCCTATTTTAAACTACAGCCAGTGGCGACGTTAGAGTTATAGGCCTACGAGCCAGAAATATTACAAAGAGATTCAACACAGTGACAGTCACGTGATTCTTGAGTCAGGTCACAGAGGGACAGCTCCAGATGATCGTAAAATATCTAATTAACGGCTCACAGGTGTAAGACTCTGAGGACGCTGCCCGCGTCGTCCAACGTTTCACAAGTGCAGAAGACGATGAAAAAGGTCCTTTTTTAACATGTGTGGGATGGTTCCTATGG
Source organism: Zootermopsis nevadensis (assembly GCF_000696155.1). The sequence goes on from NW_019060243.1 coordinate 734,450, forward strand.
ACGCACAGCGCCCCGACGCCACCCCGCATCTTACTAAGCCCACTATTTGTATACATCAAATGGAACATCCTGAAAAGAGCAATCCTTTTGTGTTTTTCTTACATTTTATCACACAGCATTCACTCCACTGTTCTGTCACAATACGCCCTCCATTCTATCTCATTCTTGGATTGTCCTCGTTCGCTCTTTTCTTCATTTGTCCTTTAGCGTATTTCAGTTGCTAATACCTTTCCGATAGGCTGTCGTTTACATGGAAAACTCATAGAGATCGTTTGTTGCTTGGGGTGGGTGGAGGGAACTGACACAAAAGGTAAGAATGAGATCGGGTGCTGGAGATGGGGGCGTCGGGCGGACGAGAGACTTGCGGAAGCAAACACAGCTAGCGACATCTCCCGGCGACGACAACAAACACAAAGCTTTCCGATGCAAATATATCTTCTTTTTTTTCTAGCCTGTCTCCGTTCTTTCGATTCTTGTTAATTTTTTTTCAATCTTTTTGGTTACAGTCTCTACCAGATAAAATAAGGAAAAGTTAGATTTTAATGTCGTATAGAAATTACAATACGCAATTCTCTGGAAGTACACACATATTTAAATAGCTAATTATAACCAAAATTTGAAAATTATAATTATCAACGTAATTTTTTGTGTTTTAGAACGTTTCTTAGCTGTAGAAAATTATCTTAGTGGAGATCTTAAAACTTACTGCTTGTGCTGTAATAACACACAGCTATTTTCTGGACGTTAATAATCGATTATAATTTAAAGCGACTATCTGTTATTGATCGACTAACCTCTCAATGAGTCTGACAGCGAAGGAGGTTCACCCTTGCCTGCCACACTCTGACTATTACTGGTTTTCTATTGCACGCCATTCATATAAACTTTATTTTCAAAATGTGACACCGAAATGAGCATTTTATTTTCGACACTTCATACGTTTCTTGCAGAGGTTGTAGCTCTGGGCTTGGTAGTGACAGAGTTAATGTTCATTATGTTCTTCTTAGAGGTAAAAAAAATAGACTCACCAGTAAATACCGACATTTCCATCATGAACTTACGAGGTGCGATCGGAAAGTTTCTAGACTGTGTCAATAGAGGGCTAACCGAAATGTAGTACGAGCTTCTGCGACATTATTGGGATAGGCTATGGGACCTGTCAGCTGATTCTAAAGGAAGAACTCCACATGCGACGCATCATGACAACGCGCCAGCGCACACCGCCCGCAAAGTTCGGCAGTTTTTGGCCTCAAACACAATGGCCGTCATCCCGCCCCCTCCTTATTCGCCGTGTGACTTCTTCCTCTTCCCAAAGATGAAAATTCAGCTAAAGGGAAGGAGATTTGAGACGATAGAAGAGATTCAGGCAGAATCGCAGATGGTGCTGGACAGGCTTCTCCGAATCGCAAACATCTACCGAGAAGTCTGCACGGCGCCGAAACTCAGAAGAAGATCATAATCATCACCACCGTATATCTTCAAATTTCAAAGGATTAATGTTATTACAAAATGTAGGCCTACATCTTTAAGTATAAAACATCTGACACTATATAACCAAGAAGTTAGAAATGTTAACACAATTACATATATAAATACTGTATTTCCTCGATGTTAAGACATACTTCCTTTACATATTAAATTTTCTGATACTGGGTTAAGTCTTACATTTGTCGGCGCCTAAAAATCGTCGAAAACGTATATCGTTTGACTAAAGTACAAAAAATCTTCATTATTATCTTGTTTCCACGGCGTCTCTGCCTGCTGAGATTCACCCACGTTCCCAGCCAACGGGTGCAGGAACATCTTTTCGGTAGCGACGTAAAGCTGATTGCTCGCCTGTATCCCATGCTGAGACACGCCACTAACTTCACCCTACTAAATTATATTTGGAAGAACAATTTATTTTCTACAAGTTTGATTGATATTTGATGGATATGTTAGGTGTTTGCGGTTGTCTGAGTTGCACAGCATTTCACGACTTCGATCCACTGGACATAGCCCACATAAATATCTTTTCTACTGCCTTAGTGGAACTCATTAGTATCAGTCTGCTCATATATCGATTTACTTATTCAGTGGGATATTAGGTTCTCACGGAGACGAGTAAGAAGATGGATGTCTTCTGGGTTGTAGCACCGTGTAGTCTGGTAGAAGATTACAGACGTTTCAGAGGTCCTTGCTGCCTTCATCATCTGGGCCACGCCATAAGATCGCTACGTCTCAAAAACATTCAAGTAAGTACTCACTGTTCGTATTCTGTCTTACATGCACACAAAAACACGCATGATTTAAACTGTTATTATAGATCCACATGAAATTCAGCAACATTGTATCACACTTTCTACCAGATCAACGTTAAGCACTCTGTGTGAAGTTAATAAAATCAATTTCAACCTGCGCTGCCAATACAATAAGCAGATTATCCAATATATTTTATTGTAATACAGCCTAATTCAACGAATGGGCCTATTAGTAGTATCAATAGTCCCATTATACAAGGTTTTAAAATTATTATCTTAATTTTAATTTTAACTAAATCTCAAACCAAAGTCAATTTGTGACATTCATTTCCATTTTAACTCTAATTCAGTTTTAATCCAATCTCAACACCTAGATATCGCAGTATATAAAATTGGTCTGAAGATGTTATGTTAATATCGAAACAAAATAAAGTAATTTTTATAAGACCTTAATTACTATATCTATAATATTAAAGTAATACGCTGGAGTATATAAATTTGACTTCATCTAGCTCATAATTGGTACTGTATTGCTGTCAGATTCTTGAGAATATGGTAATGAATCTTAGGGTTCCGCCACACGCGAAAAATGATTTGGCAACCTTAGCGACTGTGAGATTTGCAAGAAGGACTATCTGCTCATTATCTAATGTCCATTAATTTTATACCCTACCATTCTGTGAGGATTGTAACAATAATTTCATTATCTCAAGTTTATAAAATATGTTCGTATAACAAATAATTATTGAATCTGTCTAAGTCTTTCTAGATAGTAAATTAGACGGAGAGGCGGATGGTCGGACAGACGGAAATGTATGTAGGTCTTCGTAGGTTGTTGAATTTGATGTCGTAGAGGGTTGGACGTTGCGTGAAAAAGAGTTTCTCTGGCTGTGTTAGATTCATGGGTTGACTTGGCATAGAAACTTTCCTCAACGGATGCTAAACCTAGTGAGCACTGGAACTGCTGGTTAAGTGCACATGACACACAAATGTCTGCTTCCGAGTTAACAAAGAATGCTCGACAATAAAGGGTCAGGAATCTACGTTGAAAGTACTTTTAATTATGTCTACTCTATTTTGTGTGTGTTTGCAATTAAAAAGGACCGTTTAAATAGCTCACAATGGGCCTGAGTGGTGTGTAAATATCCAGTTTGCGGATGTGAAACCTTAAAGATATGGGACAGGCCATAGTACCCTCCATACGAGGTGCGATCGGAAAGTTTCAAGACTGTGTCAATAGAGGGCGAACCGGATGTAGTACGAGCTTCTGCCGCTAGGGGGTGCGGCCTACATTCATAGTGAATCGGTGTGCCAGCCGGCATCATCGAATTAGCATTTGTTTCTTAGTTACGGGCGTTTTGGTAGTGCATTACACCGACCCTCCTGCGATTTCGGAATGGCGTGTGCATCAAATTGTGCCAAAGACTCGCCAAAACGGCTACGGAAACCTATGAAATGCTAAAGCAAGCATTTGGGGAGTCCGCAATGGGTCGTGCACAAACTTTTGTGTGGCATTCACGTTTTAAAAATGGCCGAACCTCTGTCGATGATTACGAGCGTTCTGGACGACCATCTTCGAGCACAACGCCCGAAAATGTTACGAAGATTCGGCAGGCCATTCACGAAGATCGACGTCGTACCATCAACGACTTGTGCGACATTGTTTGGATAGGCTATGGGACCTGTCAGCTGATTCTAAAGGAAGAACTCCACATGCGACGCATATCGCAGATGGTGCTTGACAGGCTGACAAAGAAAGATATCCAGGGATGCTTCCAGGCTTAGCAGCGGCGCTGGGATCGTTGTGTTCACTCCCAGGGGAACTACTTCGAGGGTGATGGATGAATTTAATACCTGAAATAAGTGTACGGGTTTTTATACGCGCAGTCTGGAAACCTTTCGATCGCACCTCGTATATGACTGACACACATGAATGTAAATTATATTTTAAGACTCGTATATTTAGAATCTATTGAATGTCTGGGAATCGAAGGAAACGTCTTGAAACATATAAAATTGAAATGCCGACCCAGACGTCGCAAAGCAGCTACGTTTTTCTATAATACAAAACTATTTCCTCTCCCTGTATTTTTTTCTAGCCTGTCTGCTGTTTGGTATGAGACAATGCAAGGTCCTCCACGGTTTAACGTATGTATAGATCTATATTTATAACCTTTTCTTTGCTAGGCTATCATGTGCGGACTATGTCATGAAATAATATATTTGATGTTTATAAAACTCATCACTATGCGGCGTTACAGTATTAAATCTTATAGTACATAAATGTGTGATACCACAGCTTTTATTTTTGGAACTTATTTTATTGATAAATGAGATTAATCAAGTGTTTATTTCTCACAGTGCGCTAATTTTTGTGGTCAGATTCAAAGGTTCGAGAACTCTGTTACTGGTGAGATTTCAGAATCTCACGGCGGCTAATGTGAAGATGAATGTGATAGTGAGATGAGGCAACAGACACCCCTGAAACTCCGGTAAACTTCTACCAGTCTACAAGGCACAACATCCGAGGAAACAGTCATGTTCACGCTGTTATTATCGACATTGTCTATGAATTTTATATTATAATGCATGTGGGTGATTAATCGAAAAGAAAGTAGTTAGAATAATTACGTGTTCATTAAATTATTTCAGAAGTCCACAAATTATTTTGTTGATTTGCTAGTAATAAAAATAACTATCTTACGCCATTTTTCGTGTCTTATACATGTTTATCTGCTTACTTCATGCCGTCTTATAAATTTCTTAATCTTCATTTACTTTATTTTCCACACCTATTTAATTCATCTTAGCAAAACTAAGATTTTTTGCAAGGAATATGCCATGATACTTAACAGATATATGGTACGTAGTATAATCCATAAATTAAACACACTGAACTGATTTTTCCTATCGATCTCGTAAAATATTCCCTTTCATTGCTTTTGGCTTCCCGAACAGCTCTCGGCACTGCTTAGAATTTTAAATGTCTTCCTTTTTGCGGAAGCAGACTGTTGTTGATGGGGAGCATATGTTGGCAGCACTGAAGAACATTATGGCATTGTGTGTGATCGTTTGTATCTCAGTTTCCGGGTGGGCGCTCCGTTCGTAGCCGATGGTCCTTAACAACTAATAGTAAATGTAAGCAGGAGGAGATGTCAATTAGCCTTCTTATTTTTAAGTGACAGACAAGGACAAAATAACGCAAATACATTGGGGGCGGAGCAAATGGCCGTTGTTGATATAGTCGTCCATCTTGTGCAGACAGTCTGACAAGTCATTATGAATTCTGTTGGCAAATCAAACAAGAACTCTGGTAAAGGACATTCTAAGATATGTTTACACTGTGTGGAGCAGTGATGGACAAATTGCAACAGTAATGTCATGCGGTTTACAAATGGTCGACTTGTTTTGTTTACATATGTAGCATTGTATTACCATATATGTTTTGTGTGTATGTGGGGAAAACTGAATTTCGTGGTCCCAAGTATACAAAGAAACAGTGGCATCTATATCCATCTCGGGCATTGTTGTTTATTGGCTTTGGGTACCGATCTGATTTGGTAAGAATTGTGAACCCTCCGGATTTTACATATCTAATGTATCGGGTTCGATTCCCGGCGGCGCCCGAATTTATAACTTGTGTTGGGCAAGGCAGTGGTCTAGGCAACACGGAGTTTTCCTCCGGGGGCTTCCCCGGTTTCTCCGTGGCATCCCAACAATTACTCCATTCACACACAGAAGAAGGCAATGGCAAACCACCTCTGGATCATCTGCCAAGAACGTATATGAACAGGTCCCAGTCCGAGAAAAAGATGGAAGGATCCTGTTCATATGGACCTATCG
>NW_019060243.1:748264-770681 GCF_000696155.1 Zootermopsis nevadensis
GTTGGTCCCACGGTATGACCAATGTCTCAATTCCGGTGGCGAATATGTTGAAATATAGCTGGACACTTGCTGTATCTGTTGCAATAAATATTTCCATGAAATTGTGTTTTGGTTCTGTAAATGGCCCCAGGGAAACTTACTTTGTGGACGAACCTTTGCCTTATTTTTAAGTTTACTTATCTGATGTGAAATTACATTTTTCTTCTGACACAAAATATATAGACAATTATGCAGATTTTTTGTTCTCGCTGTACCCAAACTACTTTTTATTTGCAATGATGTGACCAACTTTGTTACCGAATTTTTTTTATTCGAGACCTATATTACTTAATGAAGTATGGTGAAAGTAACGTACAGGTAAGTCGGTTTAAAACTCCTTCACGCGCTGTATCTCGATTTGCACTTTGATTTTTACTAAGTGTCATTTCTAAATTACAGTTCAATGCACTGCACATTAGATACAAAATGTTAGAAGTTAGGAACAGGTTTGGTTTGTATGAAAAGTTATTTCGACAGTACCGAATATAAAACAATATGAATTTTCTCTTATTTGTACCAATTTGGCTTTCATCGACTATTTGAGCAGGTAGTGATAACAGCCTACTGTGACACTTTAAAATGGCTGTGCTGTTAATAATAAATGCTCCAATAAATGTTTCTTATTGTAATATTAATTTGTTTCTGGGGTTACCAAATATATACCACGTCTTAACACATTCGAAGATCTTTTCTCTCCGTACTGATATTCTATTATAGAAAAATATTCTTCATAACGTCTGTTAGAGTTTCTGTGACATTCTTTGTGCGAATAGTGTATAATAGAAGTTTAATGCCGAGATGTTAACTTCGTTATTCAATCGTTTGGTCGAACATCTTAGGTATGTCGCATCTCAGGCACCCACCGCCAAAGACGCCGCTTCCACTGATCCAATTGTCAGTCGCATCTGAGGAGCTTGTAACTTTTTCTTGTTAACAGTTACATGTTAATTGACAGCCTAAGTGCTTCTGGACGATGATGTCGTCTGAATACTAAAATGACTTCATTGTGAGAAAACTGTTATTAAAACACGATAACCGCAGTGTCGCCATATTAGAATTCAAGAAGCGTACAGTCTGCCACAACTCTGGTAAGTACAAGTAGTGGATTGGATAGTGTTCAGAGACCCGACAAGCTGCAGTGCCGGAGTGCCTACACAAGGCATGTCAAAGACCTGGCATTCAAGTGACCCGGCATGAGAGAGCCAGAATGCCACAGACACTCCATGCCAGAGAGACGGCCTACCAGAACCCTGCATGTCAGAGACCCGGAAAGCTACAGAGCTAGCATGATACGTACTCGTCATGCCTGAGAAACCGGCGTGTCAGGGCCTTGGGGTAACAGCGACACGGCGTTCCAGTTACACGTCTTGCTAGGGACACGATGGTTCAGGTTGACGGTTTGCCGTGGACACGATGATTCAGGGGCCGGGCAAGGCAGGGACAAAGCCAGCAAGGCGCAAAGCAAGTTAGAAAACATCACGCCTTAGGGGAGACACTGAAGGGATCTGGAAAGACAGAGAACGGGATTGCCAGGAAACCGACGCGCCGGAGAAAAGGAACGACAGGGATGAGACATTTCTGGGACTCGTCACGCCAGGCACATTGCAAATCAAGGACGCGGAACGCTAGGGACGCATCACGATAGGTACCTGGAACGCTAGGTAAGCTACGAGCTAGTGACCTGGTACGAGAGAGTCATAGAAAGCCAGGTCCTCGGAACGCAAGAGACCCCCGACACGCCAGATAAACGGAACGACAGGAACTCGGCAAACCAGAGACCTAGTAGAGACAGGTTGTTGAAAACAATATTCAAAATTTCGAAAAAAAGAATTTCGTATTTTGAAAGTCGTTCACCAGACACTTGGAACTGTAGGAACCAGCTGTGTCTGGCTGAGACTGGGTTCGGCAGAAAACTGGTCTGTTATAGGGCGGTTATCAGTTTTTAAAAGAAAATTTCAAATTTTTCAAAATTTTCGAAAAACCAAATAATGTTGGGAAAATGTTTAAAGGTGCACAAAACTAAGAATTTTTTTTAAAAGAAATTCCAAATTCAAAAAAGTCATATATTCTGCAAATTCTTAGTTTTTTTTCGTTTCACATGACATTAATGAACTTTTAAAAATGTTTGTATAAGTTTCGAAAGTTCAAAGTCTTTCAAACAGACACCGTTACCGAGATACCTGCACGCTTGAGACCTGGAACGCCAGAGTAAAGGCACGCTAGACAAATGGCTCGCCGGAGAAATTGCACTCTAGAGACACGGCAGACCAGAGACCTGGTAGGTCAGAGTCATGGCAGGCCATGGACCCGGCTACCTAGAGACCCGGTTGGCCAGAGACTTGGCAGGCATAATTGCCGGCACCACGTTTAATATGTAGGCATACGGTGACATACCTTTTCGCAATAACAGATGAGCTATTATTTGCGGTATTTGCAACTCTCGTGTCGACTTATGTACGTAGACTGTGGACAAGGATTTTGCACATCCTTTCGAAATTTTCGTCAGACACATATGGATACCATCTACCTTTTTGTACAAAACACTTTCGATCTCGTTAAACTCTGGCACGTATCGATGGTCCTGGTGGTGGAGTCTTGTGATACGTTGTTCTGAAAAGTCTTTGGATCTGTGTATCCGATTTCGTTTTGAAAAACCACCACCGCACTCTCCTCTCCTTCTGTTTCATTGTGGCTGACCTTACCCGCAAAGGAGGATTCAGTGCAGTGGAAAACAACGTGTGTTATCATCTGGGTGAAACATCGAGAACTTCTCTCTCAGATGACGCTCAGTGTGTCAATGTATTTTTATAAAGGCTTTGTTTGCCAGCCTTCTGCAGATACACTTATCCCCACTCGACAGGGTTCCACCTACTGCCTTTCCGCAATTGAATCATTCTTAAAATAACATGAGTCTACAAATCTCGTTCTAGAAAAAATCTAGAAACAGCATGCTAGCAAACACAATACTGATTTGTGTTTAGTGTATTTTTCCCCAAGGTTAATTGACAACAATTCAGTTTATTTAAAGAGGCATGGTTGCTATTTTAATTTATATCTGGAGTTATAAACTAAAGTATTGTTACACTTATGGTGTTTTTACGAGTATCCTCAAAACTGAATGAAAATTGCCTTACTGTTGTTGTGTGTCTTTCGCTGTGGTTTCTGTATGGCTGCCAGCTGAGTTCATCTTGTAGTACAGGACTCATATTATTTTGATAAGAAACTTACGATATAAAAGTTTACCCACGTACAGTACGGTTTCGACCGGCGTGTTCTTTTGTGGGAGAATATGTGTTAGCTTTTGATTATTACCGTGAGAGAAATGGCTCGATTCTGTCAAAAGTGTCCCTAAATCCAGCGTCTTTATTGAGACTGGGAACTAGGACAGTTTTCGGGTTTGTGGCCTTATCCAATGCAATATCCTTGCAGAAACAAACAGTTATGTTCTTTGCATCATTCGTCTGTCGTGCTTAGTTTCCGAGGAACAAAATATATTTTTATCGGGACTCAAAACTTGGTCGCTGGGACCGTAGGTTCGAATCCCACTCAAGCCATGGATGTTTGTCCGCGTTTTTCTGTGTTGTGCTGTCCTGTGTACAGGTAGAGGCCTTGCGACGGGCCGATCCCTCGTCCAAGGAGTCCTACCAAAATGTCTATAGATCAAGCCAATGACCCGCAGTGCTCAGTATCCAGTAATATTCTCTTCAAAACTAATAATTTTTCTATTGACATCGTTCATCTCTCGTGTTCGGTTTTCGAACCTATGACAGTTATTAGAGATTGTGGCCTTGAAGTCATGTGTAAACAACATAATGCTACTCAACGCCCTGAATATTGAGACAGCAAGCACCTCTAAAACGTCGGTAAGTTTCTACTAGTCTACAAGTCGCAACAACTCAGGAGACCGACATCTTCATTTTTCTAAACGCTGTTTCCTTAGATTAAATTCCTCATTCTTAGGTTTCTTTTATTTACACGAATTCTTCATCCAGCGTTACTGCAAGTTGATGGTAACCTTTGCCGATTGATCCGTAAAACGGAGACGACGAGGGTGGAAGTAAGGTCTATTATAATGACAAAGAGGGGATGTGTTCGTCGTGTCTAATGGCCGTAGGTTAGCATCTCTAAAAAACAAGTAGGCAAGAAGGAGGAGTTATCATGTGATCAATATGGAAGATAAATTTTTATTTTGTCATAAATGTTTCGTTGTATTATCTTTATATGCAGAGTTTGGCGTTTTGTACTTTCTCTATTTTTACATGGAAGTAAGGTTAAGTTACTACACCTCGAAGAAAAAATTTATTCGTTCCACTTGATTGCATTTGACAACCAAAAACAGATATACTTTATACCCTACTTATTTTACTTTCCAATGTGTTCAGAATGTTTCAAATAAGATTCTTTGGGATGATAAAGTTGCGTCATATCACAAATAAATATATATTTGTTTAAATCTTGTCAGTCTAATCACAATAAAATTCCTATTAAATATTAAAATATTACCATAATTAACATTTAAATATTTAAAATATATTAAATGATATTCTCTATCGAAATGTTCGATTTACATTAGAACATCACTTTTTCATTTTTATTAAAAATTTTATTGTGATTAGACTGACAAGATTTAAACAAAAAGTATTTCAGTGGTTTGAATCTTGTCCGGGGCATGAACACGTGTTGTGCCACGAGAAAATCGTTCTACTCGTCGGAAAAAGATTCTTTGGTTTAAATTAACTGTCCAAAAAGTATCCGAATATATTTTTTTCCCGCGGTAAGTAATGGCGAAAGGGTGGGTAAACTGAGCGTGGTGGTAGAAGGGACTTTCATGCGCATGCGTGATGTTTTGCTTCCTCGCAGCACCGCCGGATGCGTCTGTCGCTGCCAGATAGCGAAGTGGTGTAACACGTGTTCGTCGCATTCTCTTTTCGCTCAAGATGACGGAACGCTTGGAGCAGCGATATTGCATCAAGTTTTGTCAGAAACTTGGGGATTCCCAAGCGGAAACAATCCGCAAACTTCAGCAGACTTTCGGCGATGATGCAATGGGGGAGTCACTCAAATTAAAGAGTGGTTCAACCTCTTTAAAGTTGGTCGCATGTCGGCGGACAGTGACCAGCGTTCCGGGAGACCGTCAACGAGCCGAAATGCTGATGTCATTGACAAAGTGCGGACATTGATCATGGAGGACCGTCGTTTGACCGTCCTTGAAATTGTTGATGAAGTTGGGATTAGCAGAGGTTCCGCAAACACGATGTTAACTGAGGATTTAGGCATTCGAAGAGTGGCGGCAAAGTTTGTGCCCAAGCTGCTTTCGCTGGAGAGCGCCAACAGGGATCCTGAGTTCCTGAAGACTGTGATCACTGGTTATTCATTCATCACACCTGATCCAGGGTTTCCTGGCCAAGCACGGCATTCCGCAGGTTTACCAGGCTCCCTACTCTCCTAACATGAATCCTTTTGATTTCTAGCTGTTCCCGAGAATGAAGACACCGCTATAAGGCTCCCATTTTGACAGCCGCGAGGACATCATACAGAACGTGACGGCTCAGCTGCACACCATTCCAAAACAAGCCTTCCAGAAATACTTCCAGAGATGGAAGGGCCGCTGGGCTAAGTGTGTGGAGTCACAAGGGGCCTAATTTGAAGGGGATTAGGTATTGTAACCCCCCAGATAATGAACTTTGATTTCCCGGCCCAAGGTCGGATACTTTTCGGACAGACCTTACGCACAATATATCCTTGACAAGGCCAACATAACAGGGCTGTAATAACAGCCTTCTCTATGTACAATATTCAAAATACCTTTATTCATGCTCTTGACGTCAGCGGTGATTGAACGCGCCACATTCGAACTACAAAACCATCTCATTTAAAAATGAACAACCACAGAAATTCCAGTTGAAATGTTGGCGGTTTTGCATTTCTTTCACTACAATAAATCGAATCTGGACTAAGGCTGAGTGAGAAAGGGACCGCTACATATATGCATATGTCTGTGTGTTTGAAGTACCGGGTGTCCCGGTTAAAATTCACCTACAGCCACAGTTACAACGCAAATTCCCATTGAGCAGAATAGAGTTTTGCTTGCGTTTACACCGATACTGCCCCTCCCACCTCTCAACTATGTGCCCCCAAGATCGGATTCAATAGAAGAGGGGGGGGGAGTTCAGGGGGAAATGAAATATTTAAGCCTGAAATAAGGAAACCTATTCAAAGCGACACCTCATACAATGCCAGAGTATAAATAGTATATGGGCCCATACAAAAGTTCCTTCCCATTCAAAAGAGGGGACTTTCGTGTTCTTTAGGGTATTAGCTTAAAGTAAGGGCAGAACCAGAGGGAGTACAAAATGAAACAGAGGTGAGAATGGCGGAACATGATTAGTTTTGAAGCTCGTATTGACATGCTTTGTTGTTGGTAGATGGGGAACACTAGCGAGCTCCTATATTATTTAACGGCTTGCACTGAGGTATTGACTTCTTGGATCGATTTTAGCTTTGCCCCTAGCAAACTGTAAATCGGTATTACAGAGTTCTATTCTACCGAAAATTTAAAGCCAATCGCAGCGATACTCTAAAAGTTTTGAACACAAAGTGAATGTAAATATTTGCAGTAACTTATGATCTGAGGGAAAAGTTAAATTAATTTCTATAAGGAATAGATTTACAATTATATTTAGAAAAATATTTCGCCCTTGCCTTGGAGAGGAAAGTACAACATGATCATAAACGAGTAGCATATGAAGAGCTTCGTAATTCTCTTGCTAATTTCTAGAGTTTGTTTACCGTGTGGTAAGAACACGATTCGCGAACTTTATTGCTGAAAGTCGGGAAATTACCTACTCAATTGAATCCGTTAAAAAGACCTAAACTCGTTACTTAAAATGGGATTGAGGTTGTATCTCAGCTAAATGCTATTAGGACTATCAGTCAGGCAAAATTATCTGGATGCTGCATATAATAAGAAAATCACTAAAGACTGAGAGACATAAGTGAGCATTCCGCTTGTAAGACACAGGCATAGATGGGAAGTTTCTACAAAAATAGATAAGAAATTAATTTTTGTGGGTGTGGACTGATTTCATCTGGTCGAGGACAGAAACCGGTGGCAAGCTCTTGCGAACACATTGACGAATTTTAGGATCCCTGAGCTCGGTTTTATTAATTTCTCAACGAATTTGTGAAGTAATGCTGAATTTGGTAACTTAAAGTCCTTGACTGGCCGGTCACATTAGCCGCGCGGTCTGAATATTGGACCATGAATTCTGAAACATTTGGATCATGTGTTCGATTCCCAGTCATAGCGTGCATGCATGTCGGCTTATTGTTGTGTTGTGTTGTCCTGTGCACATGGAGGCTTTGCGATGGACTGATCGCTCATCCAAGGACTCCCACCACGTCTGAATACCTTAAGAGACCTCCCATACGTGAGGCTACTGGCGTACTTCAAAGACTGTAGTATGGATTAGCGCCTACAGCTCATGTAAAATTGCAAATCATTATAAGTGGCCTAACCATGGTTCTTATGGGTCATAGGTACACAAATTATATGTTCAGCTCCTGGATAGGAAACTGTGCAAGTCAAACTCCATGTTAGTGGAAGGTTGAAAAATGTACCCCAATCAGACACCACAATAAAATAAGGTGTAAGGAGGAGTATTTTTTAATTCGATACTATTCGTGATTATCCTCAGTCGCTCAAGACACGTATGAAATCACAAATACGAGGACTTTTTATTTAGTCGCAGTGTTTATAGAGATATTGAAGGGGTTCATCCTGCTGTGTGTTTGTCTTAAGAGCTCGAAGCTATTCACAAATACGAGGATCGTTTATTTAATCGCAGTGTTTCTAGAGATATTGAAGGGGTGCATCCTGCTGTGTGTTGATCTATAGGTTGACAGTCCGACTACACAACAATTACTGATTATAGTTTCAGTACATATTTTGATCTTAATAAGTCATCTTCGTGTGTTTGTCTTAAGAGCTCGAAGCTAATAGACATGACTGCTAATTTGTGTAAATATTTTTTGTTTTGACTTCACCACGTGATGGACTGTGTCTTAAGCATCTTACCTATTTTATCAGAGTGGATTATGTAAATGAAGTTACAGCCACTGGACCCTGCCCTAAACAATTTTAATCAAATCTATAACCTCACACACTATTTGTTTATGATCCATCTATATCTTGATCTCCCACGTGATGTTTACTCTTCAGGTTATTTATATTTATTTAGTGTTCTGTCTGACGACAGGTCCATATGAACAGGATCCTTCCATCCTTTTCTCGGACTGGGACCTATTCATATACGTTCTTGGCAGATGATCCAGAAGTGGTTTGCCATTGCCTTCTTCTGTGTGTGAATGGAGTAATTGTTGGGATGCCACGGAGAAACCGGGGAAGCCCCGGAGCAAAACTCCGTGTTGCCTAGACCACGGCCTTGCCCAACACAAGTTATAAATTCGGGCACCGCCTGGAATCGAACCCGAGACCCCAGGATTACAAGGCCAGCGTTATAACCGCTAGACCACCGTGGCTGTACTCTTCAGGTTATCCAATTAAAATTTCACTTGCATTTCTCATATCCACACACGTGTTAAAATTCCCGTCCACCTTATCCTTCTTCATTTTATCACCATAATATTGTTTAGTGAAACAGCAACGAATCAGTCGGCCCTCGTTCCATAAAAGAACATAGATTTTCTTTCTTCAAAGCTCGTTCGATTATCAATATAAGGTTAGCCTTCATTTCGATGCTAAATGATATTGTGTATGGCTTTACAAATATTGTCATAACCTCTATGACTAGGCTAAGTTCCTCACAGTTGAGGTGCTAACCTCAAGTAGAAAGACGTAGATGGCTGCAGCTGAAATGCAACATTACTGATTATTTGGGACAGTGTGGCAGTAATATCCCGACTGCATATGCACTGCACTTACTTCAAAAGACACACGTTAACGCTTATCCAAGATCGTCTCTGTTGTCCTATACCAGGGGTGGGGAACCTGAGGCCTTAAGGCCACATGTGGCCTTCTAGGTCCTTAAGTGCGACCTTTTGACTGAATCCAAATTTTACAGAACAAATCCTTTTATTTTTATTAATACGTTTTTCAAGACGCCCTTAAGGTCACAAATGACGGATACTTATCTAGAGGATCAACTGAAACTGTGGACCTCCATGCTGCAACCAAACATTCAAATGCTTTCCAACAAAACGCAGACACAACAAAGTCATTAGAAGATAAGTTAACTTTAAAATTAACAAATATTTTTCATTTTTTGAAATTATTTAGTACATAGTAGTTAGATTTTTACAAAATAATGTACATTTTTAAGTATATCTAACTGAAGTTTCTTGAATTAAATTAAATTAATGCGGCCTTCCAACATGAAAAGTTTCCCCATCCCTGCCCTATACCATAGTTTTCAACATGTTCACTACTAGATTCAAATAACATACCAGTAGAAGTAAAGTACACAAATTTTAGTGGCCTGAAGGCACGCAATCATTGCCAGACAGGACAGGAGTATTCGCCACTGATAAGCCGTATCCAATAATTCCATCATATTGCTATGAAATACAGGCGCATGCCTTACTTTAAGCTGGTGCATTGCTTGAAAAGTTTCCATAATGTCGAAGTGCTGTATCTCGGGGAGCATTTTTCCACAGGCTTACATGTAATGGTGGGGGAATGTCTTCTGAACAATCTTAAAAATATCGCAAAGTTGTCTCTTGTATTAAATGACTAAAATAATACGTAATAATGATATTAATAATAATAATATATTTTAAGAACAATTAAAAATAAATAAATATAACTCGAGTAATCTGAGTATTTTACTACACAATACTGATATACGGTCTCATTCAATTTGGTTTACTGTCCTAAATTATTAATTTTGAGGGGAGACAATTTTAATTGTTGGAAACAGAAGGACTATTCGATGGGCTTTCGAGGGGGCTTGGGCTGGAGACTGACGGAGACTGCTACAGACTTGGCAGAAGATTTTGCTATTGATATTGAAAATAATTTGAATTTCAAGGTTATGTTGAACATTCCATCTACATAACAAATTTATCTGCTATTAGTTGAAATGTGTCTCTTCTTTCCTTCATACAGGGAGTGCAACTGGACGTGGATCTCCCTACAGAATTGGGTAATAATCCAGATAATCTAATATGGCTTTCGTCTCTGTCAATTAATTTAATTACTTCTAAATTCGGTTCACAACATTCGTCACTTATCAATTTTGTAACCGTGGTATCTACTGAGTTCAAATAAAGCTCAAAAATGAGCGAAAATGATTAGATTATCTAAACAAAATGGCGCTTGGTCTGAAACCAACTCTTCAATTGCGCGTGCCGTCAACCGGGTGAATGTTGAGTTCTAGAACTGTCCTTATTTCGCGTTCGGCAACTTCCCTAAGTAAAACAGATGAGGATCGAGAGGTCAAATTTTGAGGAATAATTTGTAACGGTCGAACAGTTGAGTTTTTGGATCTTGAGTACCGCCTGTACAATCATTTGATTTTAAAACTTCTATTCCCGCTTAATCGTCGTGATAAATGGATTGGCAACCAAAAGAGTGTCTTTTTGGCGGGCAGAAACTCAAGTTACCTACCGTAAGAGGGTGGCCCGATTTGGTCATCTGAAGAAGGATTGTGGGTCAATTGGATGTCGTGAGGAAATTGTTGGATAAATGATGATATACATATATTAGTTAATTAAAAGTAGAAAATTGAATGCTTTACAAGTATTAGTTTTCCACATAACATAACCTAATTTAACCTAAACTGAACTATGGCGTGGCCTATGGAGGCAGAATCCAATCTGTCATCTCGAGATAGATTCAGAGCACGGAGGTGAAACTGTTACGCTGGTCCAAAGGACCACGGTAGTGATATACATTTGTTTATCAAATGTTTTAATTTTATTTAGAATGTGCCGCTAATATGGAATACTAAGCCACTGCAGTATTCCGTATTTCAAGCTCCACGTTATTTGAAAGAATGTTTTTAATGTGCCATTCTACAACTCAATATGTACTGTCATAAACATTATTGATTAAACTAAAACTTACATACTGAAAGATAATAAAATAACTGTTTACTCATCTGCAGAAGTTATTTGAATAGCAGGAACAAACACGGTACGACCATTCAGGTAACACATGCCTGATCTAACAGGAACGAATGGTAGGCCGTCTTGACTTCCTGGCGGGAGCCATAGCTGTCACATCCCCTGGACCATTCACACGGCATTTTACTCGCAGCCAAGATCTCGTCTGTTCCCAAGAAGAGCAGCCATCATCAGTATGCGTGTCGGCTGTGCTTAATCCGTTTCCGGTTGATGTTTGTGTCTAGGGATTGAGTCGCTTATTTGCTGCTGAGGAAACTGGCTTCTTTGTAATGCATCTGGACCGAAATCTGCTTGAGTCACCTATTTGTTCTGAGCCCCTTCCTTGATTTTCTTCACAGACTCCAAATGAAAGTAAGATTTACAGTCGTCCAGTGTTTCTTAAAGGATTATATGACAACTGTTATTTCAGGTTTAATTTTACATTACAGGTTAACATCAGATATTACCTTAAATGCGTAAGTTTATTGTTTTGTTCTGTCTCATTGTGTTGATGTATCTCATCGTTTGTGTGTCATATTGTTTTTGTTGTGTCCTTTTGTTTATTGTTTTGTTCTGTCTCTGTGTTGATGTATCTCATTGTTTGTTGTGTCTTATTGTTTTTTGTGTCCTTTTTTATTGTTTTGTTCTGTCTCTGTGTTGATGTATCTCATTGTTTGTTGTGTCTTATTGTTTTTGTTGTGTCCTTTTGTTTATTGTTTTGTTCTGTCTCATTGTGTTGATGTATCTCATTGTTTGTTGTGTCTTATTGTTTTTGTTGTGTCCTTTTGTTTATTGTTTTGTTCTGTCTCATTGTTTTGTATCTTATTGTAGGACACTGCCACCGGGTATAAACCCATTTGCAGTCAATAATAAATAATAATAAAAAAAGTACTTAGCACGTTAACTGCTGATCATCCCGCTGATTTTAAAAACATCCGTCAACTTTTAAAAAAGGTTTCTTGACTGTTTATGAACGCAAACACAAACGAAAATGAAAACAGGGCAGATCCCGCTGATTTTAAAAACATCCGTCAACTTTTAAAAAAGGTTTCTTGACTGTTTATGAACGCAAACACAAACGAAAATGAAAACAGGGCAGATTGAGTCACATCGCAAAATAGGAGGAGTAGAGAGAGATACAGAAGTCAGCTCGTAATAGGCAGTTTTATTGATAAAAACAATTTTTGTCTAAAAAATTTTCTCACTCATACATTGATTTGCCTTATCTCGTAGTATTATTTTCATAACGAAATATTAAGCTTATTAATTTTTTGTATTGTCAAAAAAATATTGGAATAATATAGTTGATGCACGTCTTGCTTCTTAGAATATTTTTTAAAAATATTAACTGCGTAAAGAAGAGTTCATTTTGAAAGGATTTTAAAATACTCAGATTGTTAAATTGAACCCAGAAAATCATTACAGTGTTCACAAAGTCCTATAACAAAGCTGACATCATTTTACCGCACGCTTTAAGATTCATTTTAATAGTTTCCAGATATGGCCTTCAATAACAAATTAAGACACATCTGAAGAAGATACCTGTGTTTGATAGACGAGATTGTCGGAGTCATATAGGATGAATGTAATTATTAGTATACCCCGAAGATGAAGTCTGTAGGTAGATGCCTCGGGGTCACAGAAACATACTCTCTCAATGTTTCTCCGAAACATTGGCATCGCCAAAAATATTTGAGTGTTTTTAATAAGAACCCCTATTTTATAGTATTTGAGTCTTCTGGAAGAATTTCCGTCCTGAAAATGCCATATCCTGACGGTAGAAATATGTAAACCGGGAGTAGTTATTCTCTATGGAAGGCAAAACATGGACTATTGACAGAATTCCTCAAAGTCGGAGACCCTGCGAAACATTACACAATATTCTGTTTTTATTCTACGGTGAACGGTTTTTAGCTGCGTGCACAGCGCCCTCCACATATGGTGGCCGCCTCACCTCATCCATAATGGATAAGCTTTACCTTTTAAGGCCGAATTGTAATTATATATTTACCACCTGATGTAATGTAACTTTATATTTCGCCATCAGAATGCATTTGTGAATTCCGTATTGTTCTTAGAATAAACATCGATAATTTCCTTAAACAGCATTAAGCAGTTGATCTTTATAACTGAGAAATGCTAAGTTTCTTTTGGGGTATAAAATAAATTCTTAAATATTACTTAGACAAGCTTCCAAGTTTTTCAGAATAAGGTGCTGATAATTGTAACTATACATGCAAATTTTACATGACAAAATCCATCTGAGGAAACTAACACGAAAAATATATTTTAAAAATAATTTCAATGAGAATCCTCAAATCAGGTAGTTAGGCTAATGTGATCCCGTGTTTTATAAACATAGGGGCCGCGTGTCGTATTAGTGTACCAATGTGTTTTAACGGCGAAGTTTTCACATAAACCATACCGTTTACAATCAAATAAATGAATTTCCGTTTGGGTAGAATGCTGTCCATTAATCGGAGAATACTTCAGAGAATCCACATCTTATGTATAACTTAAGGCTATCTCTGCTTTGGTTTAATCTTAGGGTCCAAATGATTTTCTGAAAAATGAAAAGACGTGTGAAGAGGACTGTAAAAAGAGACACGAACAACCTGCAAATTACGATATTTTATGATTGCATCTAATGTATTGAAACATCAATAAAGCCTCTGGATATCAAGTCTGAGAAACTTAGGTGGCTGCTATATTCTTTTCTTTGTCGGACTGCTTACTAGTCAGCTTAGGTTGCAACTAGAAGGTCCTGGAATCTACCATCGACCTAGATTTTCTTCTGTCTTTAAGCAAATTCTGAGATGATTCCTAAGTTCGAAGTTCCTTATTTATTTCTCACGTAGTTCTCCGGGTTTAAATTTATAAAAATATTTATTAATGTTTTATTTATTTAAATCATTGCTTTACAGACTAATATTGAACATCAGATGAACCACACCACATAAAAAAACAATACCTTCGTTCTAATATATAAGAGTAATCTGATAAGAACATTTCAATAAACTGCATAACATTGTAAAGGATTGTAATTCGAGTTTTAAATTTACCAATGTAATTTATACCTGAGGACGGTTAAATATAACCGAAACATTTCGTAAGAGACGTTCCAATTTATAAATCGATCATTCGATGCGGAACGTGAAATGATATTTTAAATATTTTATATTTTATTATCTTATTAAAATTGTGATTTGACGGAAAATATTAAAATATTATAAAAATATACTTATCACCCAAACGTCTTCACACATCCTATCAATAACAAGACAAGCAGGCATTGCCCGAGAATCTTCTAACTTTCACATGTCTCCCACCTCACCAGTGAATCTCACTACTCCCCGAACATTTTCTCTTTCCTTCTACTCTCTTTCTGTATATCCAATTTTTCTCTTCGGATTAAAACCTTCGACATGTAATATGCCTATGAGTCTGCATATGACTTCACAGAATTCTGTTGTCGATGTGCTCTCATGCACATGAATTTATTTTAAATCAAAAGTTTTTAATCCAGTATTTAACGCATATGAATGAATTCAGTTTTCTAAACTTTCAGCCATATTCGTTTTGAGGTAATACAAGTTTGTCTGACTGTATATCCCAGCAATGCAAGGCTTCTTCGATGGTGGTTGGAATGATGACATTCTGTTTCCTCCCATACCAACACCAGGAACAGTACAAAAGACGAACTCTTATTGTATCCGATTCCATTGGAATTGAAAAGCTGATTGTGTGAATGTGTTGGCGATGTATTTCTTTAGCAGCCTCCCTGTGTTACTACCGTAGGCAAAGTGCAATGTGACTTGCATTTTCTCTACACATAGTAATAATTATTAAAGAACTGAACTCCTGGAGATCTGCTATTCTTTTCCTTCCTGCAACCTGCACTGATGTTACTTATTTTATTTTTAATATAATAGTTTTGTGGTTGGAATCTGTTAGGTGTATTCGTTATTATGGAACTACACATCACATGACGAAACAAGTTTCATGCTTCGGAGAATCCGGTAAATTTTGCGACTGTGTAAACATAATATTTATCTACTTTAGTGAAGGCGTCGTCCGTATTAAATTCATACAAATTGAAACATAATTTGAAGTGAGATTCGACAATAAATATGACTGTCTTCTGGGTTGTTGTGCCGTGTAACCTGGTGCTTCTCCACTATCATAACATCGATATATTTCTACACTACACGGCGCTATAACCCAGAAGGCAGCCATCTTCACATATTTCGGAACATTGTCCGCCCTTCTGCATGTTTTATCTCCAAAACTAATGTATAAACTAAAATTAGATTCATGGTTGAAGATGGAGGCAGTCAGTCCAACCGAAAATTGGTATTTACCTACAAATCCTGACGGTTTACAGTTCAGATAATCGTCATCGACAAACAGAATATTAAGATGGCTGTCTTCTGGGTTGTGCGGTCCTCAGGGGCCGCGCGGTCTGAGGCGTGGGCTTTGTGCCGCTTGGTCGCAGGGACCGTGGGTTCGAATCCCACTCAAGCCATGGATGTTGTGTTGTGCTGTCCTGTGTACAGGTAGAGGCCTTGCGACGGGCCGATCCCTCGTCCAAGGAGTCCTACCAAAATGTCTATAGATCGAGCCAACGAAAAGTTGGGACCTGCAGTGCTCAGACACTTGAAGAACGGGTCGTTCCCAGTAGCCCAGTACCCAGTCTTCTGGGCTGTAGCACTGTGTAGTCTGGCAGATCTTAAGCAACGTTTCGGAGGCCGTTGCTACCTCCATCATCGGACAATGAACCAACGCCCATCACTCTGACGATGGAGGCAGCATGAACCTCTTAAACGTTGATAATGCTCTACCAGACTACACGGCGCTACAACCCATAAGACAGCCATCTTCATACTCGCAGTCGTGAGATCTCAAAACGTACCAAACGGAATATTATTCGGGATATTAAAGAAATGTGTGACGGAATGGATTGGATTAAACTGGCTCAGTACAGGGATCAGTGGCTTGTTCTGGTAAACCCGGTAGTGAACATAGGGGTTTCATAAAGTGCAGAGATTTTCTTAATCTGCTACTCAGATGTCGGCTTCTCATGTAGGAATCTCATCCATGGAGTTAATTTATTAATCCAGGCTTTATCTTTTTAATTATCAAGCAAAGGAACGTACGTAAATTAGCCACGTCATTTTGTGTGTTGAATTGTCCAGACTAATCAGTACGTTTTTATGGAATATTCCCTTTAATCCTGACCGTGTAAAATACTTACCGTTTAGAAGTAATATTTAAACACCAAAATCCGTAATTTAACTTAAATATTTCAAATACAATATTTAATGTTCTCACAACTTACGTGTTTGCTGTTCCGAATAATTACGATGTAAAATGTGTAAACTCATAAACACTTTGAGACAAACTGGAATACTGGGTCATCAGACCACAAACAGAAAGAGAGATGCGCTGTTTGTGTGAAAATTATGAAGTTCTTGCAGATGTAGGACTTCTGAGTTGTCGTGACGTATGGATTTGTAGGTTGATACCAACTTTGCGAGAGAGAAAAAAAAGAACTCCACATCTTCAGCGTAAACAACGAGTGACCAAGAGACACGTCGAATTCTGAAGTCTGGTTCAGTCAGCCTACACAAAGGGATTTAAAAATAATTTACGACGTCAACAAATTTCCCTTCTGCGAAGAGTCGTCTTATAATTCCTCTTATCATCAGAAAATACAACATGAAATGTGAAATAATTTCTGTGTCACTAAGTTTTAGAGATAAATCAAAATATCTGCAGTACGTTCAAACGTTATGTCCGGCTACTGCCGTGGACATTACCACTGTCGTAAATACACTTAAACATTCTCAGTTTGCAAAAGACTTAAGTTAGGCGAAAAATTAATTCTTTGGCTGGGAGTAATAACTGAGAGGGAAACCTCACTGCCATCTGTGGTAAGTCGTTTTTAAATATAATACTGAAAGAAATAAGCACATAAGCTTAAGTTTTTCTTCATCACATATACATCTCAGTCTTCTGACATCGCAGAATATTTTATTGCCAGTTTTACCGCGTTTTCTACGACACAAGTCAAACAGTTGTTGAATTCGAAGCTCTAGTAATTTCATGCAATAAATTACAAAACAAGTATAATAATTAGAGGCAGATTAATACACGGCAATCCATAAGGTATGTGAGCCGTCAAACGATCACATAACAAAATAATTTTAATAGGGATAACATTTTAAATAAAAACAATCAAATTAAAACCTGTGTATGACCACTAAATTAAAATAAAAAACTAGTATGCCTAATAGTAATTAACACTATCATATTTTGGTTTTAATATAAAAGGGCGTATTCATAATTTTGTATTACAATAACACAATAGAATGATATAGTATAGCTGCGTCATATTGTGATATTAATTAAAATAATTATTATATTTGTTTACAGTCAAATCACAATAAAATAGTAAGTTAAGATAATTAAAATATCATCTTATGTTCCATATCGAGCATTCGATTTACATCGGAACGTTCACAACGAACCTTGTTCCGAGATGGTAACACTTCTGGATCTCTCCTCTGAACACATCGGAACCGATTGCAATTTCATAAATGACTGATATAAACATCAATGACACATCTAGACACAACTTCCATAAAATATAACGAGAAAGATGATAAAATTATGAAATTGTAAAAACTATAAATAATTGTAATTTGAGTTTAAAAAAAGTTTATAAATTACACCTGATGACGGTTTTGTTAAACCGAAACATGTTGTGAATGTTCCGATGTAAATCGAATGCTCGATATGGAACATAAGATGATATTTTAATTATCTTAACTTACTATTTTATTGTGATTTGACTGTAAACAAATATAATAATTATTTTAACACAATAGAAGATCAGCTAAGGATTTAAAATGGTATAATTCAAATACAGTTTTACGCTTACACTTTTGATTTTTGGGGGATTTTTCTATGTTTTAGACCTTAAGTACTGTACATAAATGTAGCACTGGTGATGGAGTTAGTACGTGAGATCTCACAGAGAGTATACGAGAAGCAGGCACTTGTGACTACGAAATTGCGACAGTAGTCAAAGAGGACAGGAAGTGGGTTGTGACGTACAACGTCTCGAATAATAGACCGGTATCGCCTCTAACACGTCTCTTCCGACCGCACATCGTGTGGAGTCCTGCAATGACGCAGCCGCTTCTCATTTCGCAAAAATCTCACATTCGCTCACCAACCAAACTGCCTAATCAATACGTAGATTTTCATACCAAGCAGATCTGACAAATTTGTTCTCCTGTAACTAAAAAAATCTCCATGATGGAGTACAGAGTGTGTGGAATTAATTATCTACCTATTGTTTACATCGGATGAAGGTGAGTGGTTAAATGTACAGTTTCGATGGCTCTTTATTATTATTATTATTATTAAGTGTTCTGTCTTACGACAGGTCCATTGCTCTGCCCAAACAGAGCTCTCCAGTTGTCCATATTCTCGGCTTCTCGCTTTAATTCCTGGAACGTCATCTTCTTTCCTTGTTTAAGGTCGTCGGTTAGCTGTATCATTATCTACCTATTCTTTACATCGGATGAAGGTGAGTGGTTAAATGTACAGTTTCGATGGCTCTATCTTGGGATAAATAGAACATGATGATGAGGGAACTCAGAGAGAGTTGGTCTGCCCCTGCTGGGACACAATCCCCGGTAGCCCAGTTTATAAAGAGCTCCTACCGCAAAGAAAACATATTTCACCATTAACGTATTGATGCTGTTTAAATCAATGATCCCTGTTTCTGTAACAATCGTACGAAACACATAAATACAAAATGAAAAGTTTTTTTTTTTTTTTAAGAAGATGTAGTATTTAACTACCACTAGGCTAAAGTGGTTAAGGGATCTTTTAAAACTTGGCATCTTGGCAATTTGGTGTAGCAATAACACTGGATTTTGGAGTAATATCTCATTGCTAATAAAAAATACACTTAAAATGATCATTCTTATGTTAACATCTGCTTTGGGAGACCTATCCTTAGTGAAGGCCTTGGAGGAATGAAATGTACAATGTGAACGTATGATGAGACCTTATCCGTTCGTCTCTTCATCCACCAATTAATGTATTTAAAGGAGAAATAATACTGCGTGTTTAACAAATATTTACGCTGCAATGAGACGTGACTTACGTGAAGGTAAAATCTAAATTTATCAGAAACCTATTTCAGTGAGAAAGTTATCTTAATAAAAAATATAGATTCCATTAAGGTCTTTAACTTCTGTTAGACATTCGTCGTTATATTTTACATGCTACGATAAAAACAAACGAAAAGTTATTAATCCCACTAATTTCTATTGTGGATGTGGATTTGCTTGATCTTACGACTGTTCAGTACGTCTCAGCTGTTGGGTGTATATCAGCAGAGATTTTTATCCGCAATAAATGAATTTAGAAACCAATGACATATGTAAAATAACAAAGAACAGGTCTTAAATTTTAGCTCAATTTACTTAAAACCAAAAATTATATTTATACTCTTTTAATCCACATCATACGTTGCTGTATTTGGCCCTAATCCACCAGTTACAGAACCATACCCTAAACTTATTAAAATTAAAAAAAAATCTCATGAACACTGTCTAAGCTACTGTATAATATAGCTCTATATTTCTTCCTGTACTTTTGAACTTTATATGATTTCGTGCTGTTTGTTCAAAGTACAAATTATGAAGCTTCTCGTCATTCAGTTTTTGTTCACAGCCCCCTTACGTTCTCCCTCTTAGGCTCAAATATTCTCATCAGCTTAAACATGCTCTTTAATCTACATATTATCCTCGGTTTAAGATAAAAATTTCGAATCCTTATAAAACAACAGGTAAAATTAAAATGTTGTATATTATTAACTTTATGGTTTTAGACATGGAACGGAAAGAAGTATAATTTTGTACAAACTTGAAGCAAACATTCCTCGAAATTAATCTGATCATAATTTATCTGTGGATACAACGAACGTCAGAGCCATATGGTAACACTCCTGCTTCATTTTCTAAAGGTCCCGGTTCACGAAAACCTAACCTAACATCTACTGAAGCATTACCTGATTCTTCTCATCTTCTCAAGTCGCAGAACTTTACATCAGGCTACAAGCGGCTAATTCCTTCCATGACTTTTTGTTATTTATTAATCGTTAATCAACCTATCACAGGCTTGGTTTGACCTACTGACACTGTCGTTCAATATATCATAAAAATATATGTAAATATAGTTTTGATTTATTACATTCATTCTCTTTGTCGAATTTCAGAAAGAATTATTTTCATTTTATTTTAAAATGAAGTCTAGTAACTCAAATATTTTCTTAACATTCTTTCATTTTCAGAGTCCGAAAATGTGTCTATCTAATCCCTGATTGTATTAAATGTAATATTAATAGATTAACTCTAGTGAAACTGAGTAAGAACTCAATCACTGGCAATCTTCTCGTCCTATTTCCTGACACCACATCAAGGCGGCTGTGAGAACTCATTAGGTGTCAGAAACATCACAATCGTCCTATAATTATCAATTCTCCTCAAAATTAAACAAATGTAACTGAATGCAAATCATTACAAAACTGTTTTTCTGACGGTATGATTAGGCAGTGTAGGACAACATTTACCTGAACCCAGCATGGTTCCAATATGGATGAAGTGTTACACGGCAAGTCTTAAGTTCGTTGTCACAGTAGAACCAGCTTCTTCTGTGTTTTTTTGTCTGTATAAATTCCAGGAGGCTTTGTTAGAACACTTCTTTTGTGCCAACTGTTTCATTGTTTAATAATAAGGCATTGTTATGCCTTTGAATTCGTACAGATAATCTAACTGCTTGCCTTCTATGTTCATGTGTCCATTTGGTACTGAAATCCATGCAGCGTTACAGTCATCATCTTAACAGTTTGCATTTTTTAAAACTATTCAAAATGTCATCTGCAGAAAGGTGAAACTGTCATTTCGAAAGTTTCTGTGCACTTGCAATCATAATTATTTCTTGAAGAGATATAAAGTAATTCAAATCGGTTCTGGGAAGAGTATTTGAATATGGATTAGCGATTTTGGACCTGGGGTACGTGATGTTGGCCTGTATTTTTACTTTTCCAAGAAATTTCTTAAATACGTCACGATTAATCAATGAGGAAATTGTTCCAATGGAATTGTTAGTTAACAAATTTCTTTGTTTGTCTTTATTTACTTATTATTTTCTTTATTATTTCTTTAATCCTTCGTATAACCACGGTGGTCTAGCGGTTAGAACGCTGGCTTTGTAATCCTGGGGTCTCGGGTTCGATTCCCGGCGGTGCCCGAATTTATAACTTGTGTTGGGCAAGGCCGTGGTCTAGGCAACACGGAGTTTTCCTCCGGGGGCTTCCCCGGTTTCTCCGTGGCATCCCAACAATTACTCCATTCACACACAGAAGAAGGCAATGGCAAACCACTTCTGGATCATCTGCCAAGAACGTATATGAACAGGTCCCAGTCCGAGAAAAGGATGGAAGGATCCTGTTCATATGGACCTGTCCTCAGACAGAACACTAAATAAATAAATAATCCTTCGTCCCTTTCATCCTTTCTTTATCAGTATTTCTGTTTTTCTATTTTCTGATAAGAAGTATATAAACTACATTTTACTGGGTATCGCCCTCAAATGTCATTACAAAGTACGCGCTCCATACTAGAGGAACGCTCGTCTACTCACGGCCTGATTTATTGAATCATGAGCCCCACTGACTGTCAGTGCGCCTCGCGCCATCATTAGTGTCATGTCCACCGTTAATTGCATGGTGTTTGCGTGATTGCGACCTACTGAACAATTGTGACACTCGTAATCATCCTCCAACTAGCATTTTGCTTGGTGGTAATTCTTACCCTAAGCCATTATTTCTTTTCTACCGTCATTATTATCGGTCTTTTTGTAATCCAAATTGGTGGTTCTTATTGTCGTGAAAAGAGAATGCCTTGAATCCGTAGCGTGTTTACTATCATTCACGTCCCACCCTCTCTCTTTATTCACGAACGTGTCCAGCAAACGTGTGTGTGTGTGTATAGGAATAATATCCTCTTCAAAATGATGTTGCTTCTTCTGAATTCACCGTTTGTCAATTCCCTATTCATGGTCCATACAAAACTTTTCCCTGCTTTGTCCCTTATTACAAAGGGGAACAAAGAGAGATGTGTGAATAGTCCCTGAATCGGCAATAATGGCGAATAATGCTAAATCTCCCACC
>NW_019060243.1:808072-821649 GCF_000696155.1 Zootermopsis nevadensis
CCGGAATAATTCTTTTGTTAATATTTGTGCATCGCGGTGTAGGTCCCTCGATCTTGCGCGGGTTCATGGAATAAAAAAATAGCCCGCATCTGACCACCTGTCTCAATAGCTAAATAGATTTCTTGCCACATCGAAAGCACGTCAACTCTCTTTCCGAGATTTTTTGGAACTGATGTTATCCTTATGTTCGATCACCCTTCAGACAGGAACGCCTACGATATCATCCCCCCTCCAAAATATATACATAGGATACGCTGAAAATGAACGAAACGTATTGTTTCACTTAAACGAAAACAATATTTCTTAAATTTCCTACAATAAAACACACTAAAACTCAACAGTAAACTTTCCACCTGCATGATAACACATTTGTATTACTCGGCCCTAATTTCTTTAGTTTGGGGTGGCCTGTACAAATTACAAACATTTTGTAATGTCGAATTCAACTCTTAATTAGGTCTTATCTTAAATTAGAATAAAATATGATAGAAATTATAAAGTATTTGGAAGGAATATCAATATTTTTGATAGTTGTTTAAACTTTTTACTCAGGGAATAATTATATTGTGTTTGCATTAGAAATTCTAATAACACGTCTTCACATTCTTACTAATCTGGTACTGAATTACATATATCGCGACTTAAGTTCAGATGTTTTAACGGTACATTACAGGATTAACTCATTCACTCATTTTGTCCCTGCAACAAATAATTAATCTTAAATAATTTTTTTTTATAATCGGTAGGATATCCTCGGATGAGAGATTTCCCCACTGCAAGAACTGTTGTGACTGTTATACAATAAGTGAGAAGCTTATAGCAGAACTTAAAATGCCACTACACAAACTTCCTTTTCTACAATCTTCGTGATGGTAATTCTATATTTGGATAAATTAATTAGGTCATTAATCAGTGCAAATGATTACTGTGTAGATGGTCAACAGATAGAGTTTTGCTGGGCTCACAAATATTTGTCTTATGTAATTTTAGGCCTAAATACCTTATGCTAGTATCAGAGATGCAAAAAGATTTGAATTTCCGTCAATTCGTAGATTATAACTTCGATTTTCGAGAATAAGCAGCGAGAAATGTTGAAGTTTGAACCATTTAACAGAATGGCACATCTTCTCCGATCAAACACATTTCCATACCACCTTTCCTACTTAGGAGCTCGAAAAAATATTTATCTCATTATCGATTCTTCTACCTTCAACTTAATTCGTCCTGAACAGCCGTCTCCTTCCGTTTGTTACTGTCTTTTAATTGTTTCTTAACCCATTTTTCCTCACTTCCTTTCCTAACCTCGAGTAAACTGAACGATACTGTTCTATCACCTCTTTCCTTAAATACGAGGTGCGATCGGAAAGTTTAAAGACTGTGTCAACAGAGGGCGAACCGGATGTAGTACGAGCTTCTGCCGCTAGGGGGTGCGACCTACATTCATAGTGAATCAGTGTGCCAGCCGGCATCATCGAATTAGCATTTGTTTCTTAGTTACGGGCGTTTTGGTAGTGCATTACACCGACCCTCCTGAGATTTCGGAATGGCGTGTGCATCAAATTTTGCCAAAGACTCGCCAAAACGGCTACGGAAACCTATGAAATGCTAAAGCAAGCATTTGGGGAGTCCGCAATGGGTCGTGCACAAACTTTTGTGTGGCATTCACGTTTTAAAAATGGCCGAACCTCTGTCGATGATGACGAGCGTTCTGGACGACCATCTTCGAGCACAACGCCCGAAAATGTTACGAAGATCGACGTCGTACCATCAACGATTTGTGCGACATTGTTGGGATAGGCTATGGGACCTGTTAGCTGATTCTAAAGGAAGAACTCCACATGCGACGCATCCTGTCAGAGGACTAGAAGCAGAATCGACTTCTCGTTTGTCAGGAGCTGAAAGATCTTGCAAGAACCGACCCCAGCTTCCTTTCTAAGCTCCGTGTGACTTCTTCCTCTTCCCAAAGATGAAAATTCAGCTCAAGGGAAGGAGATTTGAGACGATAGAAGAGATTCAGGCAGAATCGCAGATGGTGCTTGACAGGCTGGCAAAGAAAGATTTCCAGGGATGCTTCCAGGCTTGGCAGCGGCGCTGGGATCGTTGTGTTCACTCCCAGGGGAACTACTTCGAGGGTGATGGATGAATTTAATACCTGAGATAAGTGTACGGGTTTTTATACGCGCAGTCTGGAAACCTTCCGATCGCACCTCGTATGTGGTCGCTATAACATATTCGTTTTCTTCGCCAATTTTCCTGAATCGTGTTGTTCCTCAACTACTGAACAGCATCGTCCTTTGCTGGCCATCGAATCACGATTTGAATCCCAAGTTACCGCCCACTAAATGATCCACATAAAAGCTTCAGAATCCGCTCAAAGACGTTCACCCTGAAGATCGTAACCGAAATACTTGCCGTCGAGACAGTGATAGGAGTTGGCACTTTTACCTGAATAAACAAAATTCCTAACGTCTTATCAATTAATTAATTTCGTAACCAAAGGCTAGTTTGCACGGATTCTTAACAAAAAGAACGTTAAAATTTCCACTAAAAAATTGCTAGGTGGGAGTGCGCAGAGATCACTCTTTTATTTTCCCGTCACCTGCCTGTATTCATGTGAGTGCCCTAAGAAACCAACACATATTGTGTCTGAGAACAGGTTCGTGATGAGAAAAGTAATCAGAAAAAATGCTACAAAGAAGACCTTCATAATTTGTATTCTTCACCATATATTTCTAGGGTTATCAAATCAAGAAGGACTTAGCATGTATTAAGTTAGGTGGGGAGCTAATATGTGGTCTGCATTCATCCAGCAGGTCTAGTGTCGGGGCCTCGTGAACACGGGAATGAAGCTTAGGTTCTATAAACTACGGGAATTTTTTTAACCAGCTGAGCTAATAATGTTCTTTGAAGGAAGACTCTGCTTTGTGGAATCAGATAGTTAGTGGTCAAGATTCCATGTTTGTGCGTCAATAACATATTGTCAAAATAAACAATAATTCCGAAGATTTTATAATCTCCGTAGTTTTTAAAATAATTAAATTACTAAAACTTCTTGACGATGGTGAAGAGTCAATTGAATAAAAATTTTCTTGGATATTATCCATCGTCTAGTAAATATAAAACGTAAAACGACCGGAGATAGGGATTAGCTCTATCTGGTGGGCCCAACTGAGTAGGAACCTGAAGACGGAGATTGATCAGCATCTCCGAAACGTCGTTTTACGTTTTATATTTACTAGACGATGGATAATATCCAAGAAAATTTTTATTCAAAAATTACTGATGAAATTCTTAATTTATACTGCTTATGGTGATTTGAAAGTAAACAGAAAGACAATTAGCGTTGGTCAGTCAAAGAAATTCATTAACTAACTGTGCATTTCTTTTAATCCTGGACTGTTTCAGTCGGTAAGACGGAAAAGTTAAATTTTTCTCTTGTGATTAAATAAGTACCACGCTATGCAAACGTACGATATGTAGTAGCGGAGATATAACTGCACGTATTCTTAATGTTAGCAATAAATGGAGCTTTGTTGTTAGCTTCACGCCTCGGCTTCCTTCACTCCAAAGAAGAACCACTGTACCAATGAGTTAGAAGGCTGGGCTGGTCTTGTGGAGAAGATAAAATTCCTGTCCCGCCGAGAATCCAATTGGTACGCAATTTTGTTAAGGTGGTAGTAAGAGATGTTTTTTTTTGCCTAAATATATAAATGCCAATTATGACATCAATTAACTGCAATTCTGCAGGGAATGAGTTTGCGAAGATTCTTTAAAAAACCCGTTAAATTTATGCCTACGATCCATAAAAGTTTGGGAATATATTTACTATCTGAGTTACTATTAGCTTGAAGATTTCTGTCTTCTGGGTTATTGCGCTGTGTAGTCTGGTCGATGTTAACCAACGTTTCAGAGGTCATACTGCCTCCGTCATCAGGGCGATGAATATTAGCTTCTTAATAAGGAATCTGATCCGTGCAGACAGTTGAATATAATCTCTGTCGTAACGTTTTGAAGGAAAAAAAAAGGTAGATTATTTGCGGATTTTCAGAAATAAAAATGGTTAATTAACATGAAAATAAAAAAATCGACATGGAAACATTTAAGGGGAAGTTGTCCATGGACGCTCAATAACGACAGTCTAGACAGGCGTTAATGAAGTGGAATGCTATTACTTTTGTTATTGCTTAGAATATTTTTACGAAGCTTTAGTTAAAGTCTTGCAGATTTCATAACGTTGAATTAAATTACCATTATCCGTATTTAGTAGATTTCTCTCATGCCTCTGGTAGATTACAAAGGATGAATCCATTTCAACCCCCCCACCCCTCGCAGTTTTCTGACTTTCAGGAAATACTCTACAACAAGTGGCTTGTTCTCGTGGAAGTGATGCGAATGAAAGCTAAGGAATTTGTTGCCCGGGATGGAACATTGAATATTTGAAGCTACTGCGAGTTCTACCTTATTTAGCAGAGTACAGGTAATAAAGTAAGCCTGTGTTCTATAATCGGCTGAGTAAGAATAACTATTTCCACGTCGTAGAGTATTATTTTATAAGTTAATAGACGCTTAGATTTAAATAAATTGATCGTATTTCATAGAAAACAGAGAATAATTATTTTCTGCACAAGTCATCACTGGGCCTAAATCCTTAGCCAGATGAACTCACGTCCACAACCTTACACACAATTTCTTCAATATACATTTTAGAATTATCGTTTCATCTACACATGTCTCTCAAGTAAATCTTTCTCTTCAATTATTCCAACAAAATTTTTGCAAGCATCTGTTATCTCCTCATGCATGCTGCATGTCCTGTCTTTCTCGTTGAGTAAGAATAACTATTTCGACGTCGTAGAGTATTATTTTGTAAGTTAATAAACGCTTAGATTTAAAGAAATTGATCGTATTTTATGGAAAACAGAGAATAATTATTTTCTGCACAAGTCACCACTGGACCTAAATCCTTAGCCAGATGAACTCACGTCCACAACCTTACACACAATTTCTTCAATATACATTTTAGAATTATCGTTTCATCTAAACATGTCTCTCAAGTAAATTTTTCTCTTCAATTATTCCAACAAAATTTTTGCAAGCATCTGTTATCTCCTCATGCATGCTGCATGTCCTGTCTTTCTCGGCGACAAATAAACTATAAATAAGTCAACTGTGCTCCTTGATTGGATTAATTTAATGTCCGACGACACGTAAAATTTTTAAAACCCTATTTTAATTTTCTCAAACCATCTGTTGCTCCCTGTATTTTAGGTCCAAATGTTCACTCAATGTGTAATTCTCCCTTAGAGTATGAGGATAAAATTTACTGTCATGTAAAACAATTGATTAAATTGCATCATTAAATTACTTTAATGTTTAAGTTCTCAAAAAGGAGAATTTAATATAAAATATTTTGACTCGAGTAGAGTGAAGCATTCCCTGAATTAATATGTTTTTTAAGTTCGTAAATATATTTTACTTTGTAATTGTCTTTTACAAATATCTGATCTGAAATTCTCTACTTTTCTACGTATTTACGAATAATCCTTGCAGCCAAACTGTGTAGTTCATGCTCACTGAACATTCTTATGTAAGATTCTGGATGATTATATTACTTTAAGTTAGTTTATTTCTAGTCCAGATGTTCAGTTCACCAAGTAACCCGCTGAAATTGAAGTTTAATATATTTGCGAGCGTAGAACAAGCGTTGTAACCATCAAATTTGTATAACCTTCCGATACCTCAAGATGTTCGAGAAGCCATCACTAGTCCGAATATTTACCCTGTCTCGTCCAAACATGTCAAAGCCTTTAAATAACAAAACTTCTAAGCTATCAAAGGACGCGGTTAAGAGCGAGCAAGTGGAGAGTAACGATTAAGTCAAATCGGCTGGGTAAGGAGTATTTACATGCCACAAGCCTTTTGTGCTTCCTAGCTGAACAAACATTGGAAACAAGTTCTCTTTGGCTCGTAAGGGTAACACACCCAAGTTCTCATATGAAAAGCTAAAACCACTACTACCAACTTTACACCTACTGTCTGAAGAATAAACACACGATATATATTCTAACAAGACGTTGGGGGTCGAATCAATTCAATATTTAAGCTCAAAGTTTCCGACAGTGGTTCTATATGTTTTGTGACTATGTGACATTTTGAGAAGTGAAATGTTACATGTAATAATCAACTTGGCCAATTATTGACGGTGGGAGTCTTCGTAAGTTTGAGTGTTTGTAAATATTTTAGTTACCCTGAAGTGGCGTAGCTCTATTGAATACAAACAACTTCAAAGCTGTTTCACTGAACACTTCAGTTGAAATTGTCTCCTGAAACTTGTTTACAGTTGTCTCCATGTGGCTAATTAGTTGGTGTTTGCTAGCTTTCTGATATTCTAACGTTAACTTCGCTTATTACGAAGTAAATCTGCTGTTACCAATAACTGAACGGATTGTGTCTCCAAGAGTCAGTGTGCGGTATTGAGCTGTCGTAGACATTCAGTATTTTGAGAAGGTACCACGAAAACTATTTGATCGATAAATCTGTGCTCAAGAAAGGCAGAATTATTTGTTTTTCTGAAGTATTTTCATTCAGTTTGACTGAATTTTAAGTACTCTCCCGGCAAATATTTTATGCATAAAAAATTTCCAGATCATCATACCAAATTTCAAGTAACAAGTTTGCAATATGCAATTATTGCGTTATTTCAGATTGCTTTCTTTTCTATAAAAAGTTATAATCTCATTATGTTTTATGTGAAGGTTTGTATAATGTCGTTGTCGGTAACAGATTGACCAGAGTCGAAAACAAGATTGATTAACGAATAATAAGTTGGAAAGCATGTAGAACGAACGTGGTCTAATTTAAGCTACTATCCTGCCAAATGTCCAGAGGACTGCTTCCCAAACTTTCTCCTTCATTAACCAAAACCGCTTATTAAAAAGTCCTTTTTACCCAATGAAGGTAAAACACTAACTGCACAGAAAACATATATAACAAGTAAAAATTAGGTTTTGGATATTCATTATATTATTTTAAATAAGTTAAAAATAATATAATGAATTTAATTAATTATTCTTGTCCGTCTATTCACAATTTAAAATTTAAAATTAAGATAATTAAAATATCATGTGATGTTCCTTATCGAAACATTCGATTTACAGTTAGAACATCTTTTTCTTACGACATGTTTCGGTTCTTAAATTAACCATCTTCAGGTGTATAAAAATTAAAATTATATAAACTTAAAACTTAATCGTAATTTCTTATATGCAACTTTTTTTATAGTTGTTTATCAGTTAATAGTGATGTTCACTTCCAGATTCCATTTTTATATATTTGAAGTTGTTTTACATATGTGCGTCGTGTTTAAATAAACTTTTTGGTTGGTGAATGTTTTTGTTGATGTTCTTACATCGGCCAAAGATGAGAGGTGTAGATGAGTTCCGATGTGTCTGGAAGTATTATCGTATTTTAATTATCTTAATTTTAAATTGTGAATAGACGGACAAGAATAATTAATTAAATATATATCTTCACAATATGACGCAACTATACCAACTTATAATGAAGATTCTCTTTCTCATCCTATTTTATTCGTAGGTGCCGGGGTTCTTTATTTTATTCATTTTTTGATCTATTTGGACAATGGTAGGACTCCTTGGATGAATGATCAGCCCGACGCAAGGCCTGTACCTATACAAACATAGAAAGACGCGGACAAACATCCATGCTTTGAGTGGACTCAGCGGCCAGGCGCACGAGGTCCATGCCTCAGACCGCGTGGCCACTGCGGCCGGCTAATGAAGATTACCTTTTCCAAATGTGTACGGTACGATTTATAACATCGCCATAGTTAGCAACACACTGCACCTAAAGTTTAGACTAGACAACTAGACTCACTAGTTTATTAAATAGTTGTTAGACTGTTTTAGAGTTTCGGTGCACAGTGACTGATCGCTTTCTTCAGAGTGCTTCTACTACAAGTTTACGGTAAATTTTAACGTGTGTGTCGTTACCCAAAGAAAAACCACTTTTAGACCTTTTTGGGTAATTTACCAAGGTTTGGGAAGCACTGGTCTAGAGGAACTGAGGAAAAGTATGAAAACTCAGTCGGGATAGCCGGACTCCGGGTCTCCCAAATACGAGGCCAGGAGGGTGTGCCCCCCCCGCCCCCCAACCGGTGGCATTCGGTGAAAAGTTCATAGTGTGTCTCCCCATCTAATACATCTTGAAACACTCGACGGATTATTATGAAATTTTGTATAGATACCATATCTTCAGACTACTGTACTTTTGCCTTGATGATTAGCGTTATAATGTGCAGAGACCGAATAATTTGTGTGGTAAACAATTTTAAAAAAATATTTTATTCCGTTAAAACCATTATTATATTACATGTCGGCCGTTCAAATTCTGTATTTAGATTACAGTTTGATTACTATAACATCTTATATACAGCTTACATACCTGAACAAATTAATATATATATATATCAGTTTTTGCATTAATGGCGGAGAATTACTTTTAAAAATTCCCGAAACAGGGATGCAGTGAAATTTTGGCAGTGGAGTATATTTATCGTGTAAGAAACCTGATCAAATTTGAGGTTGAAATTAAATGAAACCATAATAGGAAGAAATATTATCTAAGAAAAATGGTCCGTTCAAAATAATACCTAGTACTTCACTTTCATGTGACGATGTTTTCAATAAAAATATCCATCACGGAGACACAGAAGTTCGGACGGTTTTCCAAAACTAGAAATTCAGTTTTGTACTAAGAATCAGAAAAATTGTGTAACTAACTATTTGAGTTCCTACCATTTTTGCAACACTGTTTTAATTATTTTCTCCATACAAGCAAAATCACTACAAGAATATCGCTGTTTTAATAAGACCTCTACAACACATTCAGAAGTCATCTTCCACTGTGCTCAAACACAAATTGCAACACGGAACACGCGTAAAACTATTACCACTATAAAAACAATTTCAAAAATGCAGCGCACTAAATCAAACGCCAATACTCAAGCAAGTAACGTGTTAGTAGTCGAGATTTGGCTAACGTGTTGGAGGATCATGGGGCCCCCAAATTTACACTGTATCATGTCTTTTCTAAATTCGCCTGCGCGAATATCGAAGTCACGTTAACTTAGGACTATGTGTCCAGTTTATGGAGTATTATTGAACTCCGAAAGTAAAACTTAATATTTTTCATTTTTGAAAGTATTAACCGGGATAATTTAATTCAATTAATTTATTTACGTGTTTGCCAACAGCAAGAAGCCAATAACAGGCAAACACTGATAATACATACAATAATAATGAAATAATAATGAATAATAGTACACAAACAGATTAACTAAACTTATACATGTACAGTATTAAATGTAACTGCCAAGTACAGGCAAACCCAAAATAGAAACAATATTAACACAGAGCAAAAAATGAAGAAATATAAATAAAAACAAATAATCCACCTAGGGAACACTAATATAATTGTAAAACTTTAAAAAATATATTAACATTCCACCACTCTTTGACATGTAAAAGAATGCTAAATACATTGTCTGCATATTTCGTCTGGAAAATTCGGGATGTGGGTGTTACAAACACTTCTCCTCTTTACGATCTAAAGTAGGTTATAATTCAAGAAAGAAACTTATAAGGAACCACATTAACACATACATTCAGGTAGTTTTATGCAGAAAATACGCCCACTCATTGAGTTTTGTTTCTCATAATTACTGTATACTGTCCAGAGATTTTATCATCGGTATTTCGGAAATATGCAAAAGTATGAAAACAAGATTACATTCATTGTCTCTGAATGTCTTGCTTACGAAGATATAAATTATGCAGTTTACCTAGTCGTTATAACATTTTTCTCCTGAAAACCCTGTTCCAAATACTAACAGTTTCCTTCGTCAGCGTGACACAGTCTCTCTTATTACAGACACCATTGTCATTTTTGGTGCAGAATGGTGTGTTCAAAATGTAAGAAATAAGCGTGTTCATGACAAGACACTCTCCTTTCTGTGGTGACAACATGTGTGGATAAGTTGACCTCAAA
Organism: Zootermopsis nevadensis; assembly: GCF_000696155.1. The sequence goes on from NW_019060243.1 coordinate 818,141, forward strand.
ATCTAATTTATCCGAAATTACGTTCGTAACACCAGGCCTACATATCTAAAGGCTGAAGTTACTAAGCAAAAACCTAATTTAAACTCGTTTTGTGTGATCATGTAGATCTAATACTGCAGTGCGTTTCAAACACTGCAGCTTATACATTTGAAGAGACGAGAGTAATATAAGTTTTGTGCTATTGACAACTCTGAAGAAACATGTGTCTGATAATCAAATTTGATCGTCAAATTCTATTGTAGATATCATGTAATAAGTTTTCTCACAATAATTGAAAACTTGCAGGAATAATTAAATGAAGGTACACAATTTATTCTGGTCGAGCTTTAAAAAGGTCACGTAAATTTCGAACTAAGAATGTGTCCTAAAAAGCAAATATAACCTCTAAATCAGTGGTATTCAACCTTTTTGTGTTCGCGTACCCCCAGATATAATTTCTCTTCCAACTTTGTACCCCCCAAAGTTGTTGGTGTATAATTCAAGTTATACATAGTATATAATCTACATCTAAAATAAATTAAATAAATTACATTATTGATTATTCAGTGTTTATCATAATTTTTTTTTAAAATTTCACGTACCCCCTAAGATGTCTTCGCGTACCCCCAGATATAATTTCTCTTCAACTTTGTACCCCCAAAGTTATTGGTGTCTAATTCAAGTTATACATAGTATATAATCTACATTTAAAATAAATTAAATAAATTACATTACTGATTATTCAGTGTTCATCATAAAATAATATATATATGTTTTTTAAAAATTCACGTACCCCCTAAGATGTCTTCGCGTAAACCCGGGGGTACGCGTACCCCAGGTTGGAAACCACTGCTCTAAATAACCTTCCTTGTAGGGAGGACATTTTGAGGATCACAAAGCACAAGCGAGGTATCCCAGTATAAAACCTCGGTTACAGGGTGGAACAAAAGAATGTGATTTTTTTATCATCATCGCATCCAGATCGGCTCTCGGGCACGTCGAGCCTCGTGTCCGAGGGACGCCGATTACTCTTTAAAGTTCCTGGAGTTGCATACGTCTTCAATGGCGTGGTGCTTAAGCAGATAGACTCAAATTTCTTCATAGTATGGTGTTTAAGTAATCAGACAGACATTTTTATGGTGTGGCGTTTAATTAAGGAGAAGGACAATTTCACCTTTATCTCAGCTCCTGTCTGACGTCTCCTCCGCAAATTCTTTTAACTTGTGTGTGTCCATGATCCGTTGCGATGAATTCACAGGTGTTAAAGGAAGCATTTTATTACACTCACATTCCTTTCTTCAGAGAATTCGGACACGAAAAGAAATCGACTGAACAGCGCAACCAATCACTTATAAGCGTTAGAATTCCGACAGGTATTCTACATTATTTAGAACATTATCTTCTCTCAGTGGGAAGGGAGTTGATAATTAAAATTATTTGCTGTTTCACAATACTATTTCAAGCAAATGTTACAGGTTAATTTGTAATTAGCAGTCTTTATGGGTTTGGAAATCGTAGCGAACAAGTGGGACTTATTCCCCCAGAAAGTCTGCAAAATGTGATTTTCTAACCCACAAGATACACACTTCAACGTCATGAAAATATTGAAAGATACTTATAATTATGCTTATAATAAATCAACTATATCTCTACTTTTTGTTATTTTATAAGACCCCTGAGCATCTGCGGGTCTCAATTTTTCGAAGGCTCTGATCTATAGACATTTGGTAGGACTCCTTGGACGAGTGATTGGCCCATGGCAAGATATATCACTGCATTATTTAACTAACAACTGAATCTATTAAGTGAAATGTCTAATTTTAATTTATTTTGTGGGCATAAACTTAATCTCTCGCTTCAACGAAAAAGTCTGCGTTGGAGGTGTTGAGAAGAATGTGGGCTCTAATATAGTAAGGATTATTAGGGTAATAAACCCAAGGAGAATGAGATGGACCGGACATGTAGCAGGCATGGAATAGAAAATTTGGAAGACACTGTGGGAGGAAAATATTGAAGTAGATCTTTTAGAAATTGGGTCAGAAGTTGTGGGCTGAATTCATTTGGCTGAGAATAACCTTCCTTGTAGGGAGGACATTTTGAGGATCACAAAGCACAAGCGAGGTATCCCAGTATAAAACCTCGGTTACAGGGTGGAACAAAAGAATGTGATTTTTTTATCATCATCGCATCCAGATCGGCTCTCGGGCACGTCGAGCCTCGTGTCCGAGGGACGCCGATTACTCTTTAAAGTTCCTGGAGTTGCATACGTCTTCAATGGCGTGGTGCTTAAGCAGATAGACTCAAATTTCTTCATAGTATGGTGTTTAAGTAATCAGACAGACATTTTTATGGTGTGGCGTTTAATTAAGGAGAAGGACAATTTCACCTTTATCTCAGCTCCTGTCTGACGTCTCCTCCGCAAATTCTTTTAACTTGTGTGTGTCCATGATCCGTTGCGATGAATTCACAGGTGTTAAAGGAAGCATTTTATTACACTCACATTCCTTTCTTCAGAGAATTCGGACACGAAAAGAAATCGACTGAACAGCGCAACCAATCACTTATAAGCGTTAGAATTCCGACAGGTATTCTACATTATTTAGAACATTATCTTCTCTCAGTGGGAAGGGAGTTGATAATTAAAATTATTTGCTGTTTCACAATACTATTTCAAGCAAATGTTACAGGTTAATTTGTAATTAGCAGTCTTTATGGGTTTGGAAATCGTAGCGAACAAGTGGGACTTATTCCCCCAGAAAGTCTGCAAAATGTGATTTTCTAACCCACAAGATACACACTTCAACGTCATGAAAATATTGAAAGATACTTATAATTATGCTTATAATAAATCAACTATATCTCTACTTTTTGTTATTTTATAAGACCCCTGAGCATCTGCGGGTCTCAATTTTTCGAAGGCTCTGATCTATAGACATTTGGTAGGACTCCTTGGACGAGTGATTGGCCCATGGCAAGATATATCACTGCATTATTTAACTAACAACTGAATCTATTAAGTGAAATGTCTAATTTTAATTTATTTTGTGGGCATAAACTTAATCTCTCGCTTCAACGAAAAAGTCTGCGTTGGAGGTGTTGAGAAGAATGTGGGCTCTAATATAGTAAGGATTATTAGGGTAATAAACCCAAGGAGAATGAGATGGACCGGACATGTAGCAGGCATGGAATAGAAAATTTGGAAGACACTGTGGGAGGAAAATATTGAAGTAGATCTTTTAGAAATTGGGTCAGAAGTTGTGGGCTGAATTCATTTGGCTGAGTGCTGAGAAAGATTTTCGGCAGTATTAAAGGTTGGGTAAACATTATAAAATGTAAATTTCGTAATTTGTCCACGTGACTGGAAGGATATGTACTAATACATTTCAGTCGACAAAGCTCAGAGGAAAAGTCGATGTCTGCGACGCGGAAGTATGTGGAAGGGCGGGCAGCTGAAATGGGGCAGTGCGTCTGGTCGAAGTGCCTTACCTGCGCTGGTGCGGAGAGCCCCGACATGGCCGACTGTTGGGCCG
>NW_019060243.1:838096-850969 GCF_000696155.1 Zootermopsis nevadensis
TCGATGTTAACCAACGTTTCAGAGGTCATACTGCCTCCGTCATCAGGGCGATGGTTAACATCGACCAGACTACACAGCGCAACAACCCAGAAGACGGAAATCTTCATACTCACTGCTGTGAGAACCTCAAGTCTTACATTAAAATGTACCTTCTCGAGGGCATTCCTACCATCTTCTGTCCTTTTATTAACATCGCTAAAGCGGCTTCGAAATTCGGTTTTCATTTGTTATAGGCATTTCTCGGTTCGCCTTCAATATCTTCATTGCTTTTATGGACCATCATGCGAATACGTTATTAAAATCAATTCTGCACGTCTCTAATTTATTTAAAATGTTTTAATAATTTGCTATATTTCTCGTTGTGTTTTATATGTACGTTTAAAACAAATTAAACTTAAACACATGTATGTATTTTCCTCTTTCTCATACATTTATTTATTGTGTATGTAGTTCCATAATCCTTCAATTTAATGTCATTGAGGTTGCTTGAATGCTATAGCGACTACTGCCTCTGAAATACTTATTACTTACAGAAATGGTCTGAAGAAATTAATATTGCTGTTTCTAGAAAGTACATTATAATTCAATTTAATATTCTGAAGTAACAAACTAAATCCATGAAGCATAGTCCTTCTTGAGAAACTAATAGTCTCTCACCTAGTCAAGAAATCTAACACCATTATATAACGCTTTGTCTTTTCACCTCAGAATTTTGCCATTGGAATTATCGATTAGAAACATTATAAGAAGTTAAAATACAAACATGATTACCTACAACTATGAAATTTTGGGGGAACAGTTTGGATGATGGAGGCACACATGTTCACCGAAACGTCGAATTTTAATTCCATACGTACACGACTGATCGTGTGAGAAAATTTGATTGCTCTCAGTCACCGTGAGAGCTTAAAATTAAACAATCGCTATAATCTGTGTCTCAAATTAAAAATCGATATTTTCTCGGCTTTTCAAAACTTTGGCTTTTATAGGGCACGAAATTCATTCACAGTATCTGGATACTGGGCCTTATCCTGAGTTACTTAAATCTAACTCATAAGATCATTCTCTGTTTATTTAAAGACTCATTATTAATAATGTATTTGAATCTAAACCTGCGTTATCTTCGCCTTTCCTGTATAGAATTTGTCATGCATTGCTTATCTCGTCCATACATTGTATATGATCTGCACAATATTAAAGAAGTAATTTGAAACATAATTTTATGGCCACGTTAATTTTTCGTCTTCGCAAGCATTTGCTTTAAAGATGAATATTCAATTTATATTTGGTTAGAATGACTTGTGTTATCATGAATTTTTCACCGTTATAGACTTTAGTTAATTGTTTTATCTTAAATGTGTTCGTATGCAAATAACCGAAAACTTGATCACTCTAATTCTTGTTTTCGTCGTAAAAACGCCAGGAGCAATTATCCTGTCACGAGACTAAGCCACTTCAGAACTTTGCCCTCTTTTTTATTACATTCTTTTTCCTTGTCACGTGTATCTGTACAAGTTTCATATAAACTATGCCAGGTCGTATCTCTTACCTGCAAATGAATGGTTGCCAACATACAGTCATACAAGTGCTTGTGTTTAGAAGATCACAATTTATCGTACCCCTGCTGGGCCTACGAGAACATCTTTTAAAACTTTTCGAATACATGTACGTTTAACGAGTATCGTCATTTAAAAACACCTTTTATGACGACCACCTGTTCCAACCGAAAGTTCTGTGGCGGGAAGCCTCTACCAAACAAATAAAAATAAACTCGTTAAAGACGACCAAATATAGTCTAGTATGAAGTACTGGTATTTCTGTAAGCTGAATATGCTTCGATACTTAAATTTTTCTTGAAGAATACCTATCTACTATTGCACATTGATGTGTACAAAATATATAAAATAGTAAAGTAAAGTTTGTCCCATGTAGGCGTTTGGGGTGAGTGGAGGTATAGCTCCTCTCTTCCTTGACCTCGGCACTAGATGGGGTTGAGTGGTCAGCGTCACGCCCCGGCCGGCTTTACCCCCGGGAAAGGACCCAGGAGGCTGGGTGGGCAACAGAGCCGGTCTGGACGCAGAGGCTAGAGGAAAAATCCTCTGCCCCCGTCGGGGATCGAACCCCGGCCGTCCAGCCCGTACCTAGTCACTATCCTGAATGAGCTATCCCGGCTCATATATAAAATAGTACTCTTGATATTAAATAAGTTTTTGAATGTAAGATTGCTTCCAAAATTATTAATTCTGTGATATTTTATTCTCAAATTACATATTTCTGAATAGTCTTTATAGATGTAAAACTTTTAAGATTAAATAAGATTAGTCACCTTGAATTTTGACGATGGAGGTTTTATAAATTTTACATACACTAAAACTACAGAACAATAAACTATTAATAATCCTGACAGGCTCTCTTTCGAAGAAACTTGACTTCAGTTTTTAAATCCCCTAAAAAGGATTTAACAATTTATGTCTCTCATAATATGTACGTTTACTTGAATAAAATGAAGTGAAATGCATTGCGCGTCTATGAATTTTAACGTCTGTAATGTGTTTAATTAAAGTTGAAAATATATGGGTGAATAGATTTGTAGCCCCACGAACTCTTAAATTTTGTGTTAAATTTCAAAATTAAACATATCCCTTGAATTTCGAAAATTAATTTTTTGTAAAGAAATGTATTTTTTTATTTAAATAGATAAACACAACAAAAAATCAGGGACTTGTAAGTGGATTCGGTAAAGTCCAGAAATCGTATTTTCTGTTGTAAATCGAAATACAAATTTAATTATTTATGAAGGCGATGGAAATTAATAGAAACGAGGACTGTGATTGCAGTGAATTAGTAGGTTTCTTTGCGCATAGTACACAACATTATGGACGTCAATATAGCTAAATTTACAATATTCCAGAGGTCCTTGCTGCCTCCTTCATCACCCTTATGATAGAGGTAATTACCTTTGAAACGTCTGTAAACTTCTACCAGATTAAACGGCGCTACAGCCCAGAAAACTGCCATCTTCAGACTCACAGCCGTGAGAACCTCAAATCCTACACGTGACTGGAGCAAAAAGGCACTTACAGGAAAGATTCACGTAACGTATAGAGGACGATACGAAGCCAATTATAATGTACAAGGAATTGTAATGTAAAGTCTCCTGACTCCTTGCACGAGTCTTGAAGTTGAACTGGTATAAAATAAACCGAACCAAATGACAATGTCAAAATGTACGCCGGTCTGGCAAATATTAAGTTTCCAAGGTCAATGATATCTCGAGAGCGAGTGACCTCTTCCGTTCACCAAATATTTAAGTTCATCAGCACCAAAGTACAAAAGTATTTTCTAAGCGAAACAACTGTTGATAGCTACAGAGCCTATATATGCGGATAATTAACAAACACTGTGCGACCGGAACCGACAGGGCGACAAGGTCCCGCCATTGGTCGCGATCCTCACGCAGTTCCAACAATCTTCTGCTCTCACTACAGGCCTCCCTTTGAGTGTCGGCTGTTCTGTGCTGGTGTCATGCTTAGTCTATCAACAACAAGATAAGGAAAATGGTTAAGAATAGATAATGATTCTCTAAAGGTTTCTCACAATGGTACTGACGTCTTCAGTTGACCGGTTGTCATGGTACTAACATTGTTGTTATTGACAACTATCATAAAGCCGGAAGTCAAGAAACGTGTTCCTTATCATGACAGGAACTCTGATAACAGTACTTGCACACATTAACAGAGACTGAGATGTGGTACAACTCCAGGTAAGCCAATCCGTCATTGATCGTCTACTGGTCTGAGCAAAACTCTGTTATCCAGAGTCTTACGTCCTTGTTTTGATTTGCATCAAACGGCTAAATCTACTCTGCTGCTACTAAATACTCTCACTGCTTGTGGGAAATAATTGGGGCGCCTGTAAAAACTGAATTTGCATTCACGTTTACATAACAGGCCATGAGTTCTTAATCACCTGAGCAACTATTAGCTTCTCAAAGACAAATCTGCTTCATGAATTTTATTTATTTATTATTTAATAATGTCGTCAGTAGCTCAGACTATGCATGAAAAAATGGGATGATCAGCTTACAAACAAAGGATTAAGAAGGAAGTGGTCGTGGCGTTGTGAGAGGTATTGTTCCCACATTTGCGTAAAGGTACGGAGTGGTCTAGGCAACACGGAGTTTTCCTCCAGGGGCTTCCCCGGTTTCTCCGTGGCATCCCAACAATTACTCCATTCACACACAGAAGAAGGCAATGGCAAACCACTTCTGGATCATCTGCCAAGAACGTATATGAACAGGTCCCAGTCCGAGAAAAGGATGGAAGGATCCTGTTCATATGGACCTGTCCTCAGACAGAACACTAAATAATAATAATAATATAATAACGGAGGAACTCGATCAGTACTTCAGTCGGGACAGCTGGTCTCTAGCCGAGATCTGAACCCAGGAACTGCCGAATGAAAAGCAGGAATACTGCTAACGACTCGACTACGCCCCACGTAGCGAGTTCGTTTATGGTTACAACTATGAAAATAATTCTTTTCTCCACACTGATGCTTCAAAAGTTATTTTTCGTTTAAACTATTGATTTACTATAGCGACTTACACTTGTTAGTAAATCAGTCTATGGCGACGTTTATTAACATTACAAAAAAAAATCTGACACACAAATAATTTGAACAATTTAAATATAGGTGATTATTGCGTTTCTCGATTTCGCTACCTGTCTTTATGCATATCCCGTTTTATAATGAGGGGCAACACTGTCCTGTCCGCGGCTACAGTAGACGCTACAGAACGGCCTCACTGATGTGCGCGCGCAGTTTCACTCGCTCGCCCCGCCATTTTGACACCGGGAAAAACAAATGAAGTTCGCTCATGGTGCATCGCTCAGATAGTTCTCGGGCGTGTTATATCTTTCGTTTCACGCATTTTAGACATACGCGACGATCCACGAGAGTCACCTGTTTCAAATAACAATTAAGTTTCATTGTGGAAGGAGAACGCTCTGTACATATTATAATTTTGCCAAGCCTTTGAACGGGTGTCAACGTGCTCTTGATTTTGGGGGAGAATACAAATGACACGTGGTTGAAAATAAAGCTCTTGTGAACATATCTGGTACTAGGATGATTAAAATGAATGATTTAAGAAAGTATAGAATGATGAAATCTGTGACTTGCAATGTCATGAAATGTTGTTAGAATAGAGAAACACGTTTCTGCCATCGGTTGGGTGTGTTGGTAAGGTGGTAAATGTAGGACTGCGTCCAGAGTTTTATGGGAAAACTTCTTTATAAATATCCATTTGGAAAATAAAAGAGAAGTGGAAGGATAATATTAAAATTAACTCTTAACTTAGTAAACTGAATGTAACAGAATCAACGCTGAGAAGTGAATATTATGTTTGACACTTGTCATTGCTCGAGGTACATTTGAAATATACAACATTTTATAATTTCGATATTTCCCGTCACACGTTCATTTAATTTCTTTAGTACCGATAATGGGATCGAATCTGGGACCCTTTGAGCAGCAAGCTATTTCATTAATCTCTGCACTATGAGAGTTAAAAAACTTCTTAACGTTTAGAGAAGAAATATAGGTCTACTTTAAAAGCACGCCGATTAGATGGACATAGCATACAAATTGGCCTGACATAAAAGAGTTTGCATGCTGAACGCATCACTAAACGGAGATTAAAACTCTGGAAGTCCCGTGTCTTATTCCCGTTATCTCTTTGAAAGTGTTAGCAAGACAGTGGCAATCTTAATTACGCAGTGTTTTAAATCTTAACTTCGTGCTGATGAGCGTTTCTCATGCATCAAAGTTCGTTAACGTTAAGCCCCGTCACCCTGGAGCTGTCAACCGAATACAAACCACCCCCTCGGCCACCACATACAAACCGACATATATTATTGTACGCTGGTTAATTTACAGGTCCTGACCACGCAAAGTGCAGATCTGTGTATACAGGTACTCTGTTGCCTCGACATTTTCTGCACGCTCTGTGATGCAACTCATATCGAGGTGTTCGCATGCAATGACAGACAACGCTACATTTCACAGACACTGGACAGCGGATCGTTACCGGTTCTTAAATAAATTTTAAAAATTTATCATTCCCTTCAGAATAATATATATTTCAATTTATATTTTAAGAACCTAACAATAAAATACACAAAACTACACAAAGATAATTTTACCATTTTATTTGGATCAAAACTTGGTATTTTTCTTATGTAAAGAATATAGATCAACGGTGTTTCAAATCAAAATTTATTTGGAACTGAGGAGAAGAAAGTAACAAGAGAATGGAAAATGAAGAGCTTCTCAAATCGGGGTCTTTATTAACAGGGCAATCGAATCAAGGAGAATAACACCAACACTCAGGGAGTTCAGAAATATATACAAAGTTTGAGTAGTGAAACCTTGTATTTAAGGGAAAATCTGGGTGACCTAGGCTTAAAGTTAAATATTAGTATTAAAATGGTTCTTTAAGATAAAAGTGTGAAGTTCAACTGGTTCAGGATAGGGTCCGGTGGGGGCTGTCGTGAACACGTAACTTAAGGTTTTACAGGAATTTCTTTTATAATCTGACCGAATATCAACTTTTCAAGAAAGATTCTATTCTTTGTCTTAACTGGATTTCCCTAAACCAAACTTCTTTATAAATCTCTTAAATATGTGGTGGTAAACTTTATACTGTTTCTACCAATCACGTCTACCCCAAATCTAAGAGTCCGTCGCTTCAGTCCATGGGACAGATTTGATCCCAGCAGCCAACACGAAGTTTTCATGTTTCAAGGTCACAGCAAATCCGAACAGCAGAGACCAGACAATGATGGCAGTTCAGAACGTGCAGGGTAGTGGGATAGTGGGGTTTAGACCCTTATTCTGGAGATTTAATTTTGTTTATATCCGCAAAGAAAGGGTTGGGATGAAGTCCTTTCGTGGCTTAAAGGGCGTAATTTTGCGACTGATACGCAACCAACTTCAACTTTGCCTTTTTCCACTTACGTAATGGCTGTCAGTATTAAGGTCGAGCGTTTCGTTCCAGTACTTGCAGGCTCAAAACCTGACTCTATCGAATTTGATATTAGTTTTTGCATTTATTGAATGTCACAGAAAAACTCGCTTAGTGTACTGCAGGTTTCAAGACAACTGTGCTCTATGTTTACCTTCCGGGATTCTAGCTGAAAGCCCTGGAACGGTTACATTACACATAATCACAACCATGAAGTGGACATTTAATAGTAACTGGTTCAAGAAAGGGTCCGGTGGGGGCTGTCGTGAACACGTAACTTAAGGTTTTACATGAATTTCTTTTATAATCTGACCGAATATCAACTTTTCAAGAAAGATTCTATTCTTTGTCTTAACTGGATTTCCCTAAACCAAACTTCTTTATAAATCTCTTAAATATGTGGTGGTAAACTTTATACTGTTTCTACCAATCACGTCTACCCCAAATCTAAGAGTCCGTCGCTTCAGTCCATGGGACAGATTTGATCCCAGCAGCCAACACGAAGTTTTCATGTTTCAAGGTCACAGCAAATCCGAACAGCAGAGACCAGACAATGATGGCAGTTCAGAACGTGCAGGGTAGTGGGATAGTGGGGTTTAGACCCTTATTCTGGAGATTTAATTTTGTTTATATCCGCAAAGAAAGGGTTGGGATGAAGTCCTTTCGTGGCTTAAAGGGCGTAATTTTGCGACTGATACGCAACCAACTTCAACTTTGCCTTTTTCCACTTACGTAATGGCTGTCAGTATTAAGGTCGAGCGTTTCGTTCCAGTACTTGCAGGCTCAAAACCTGACTCTATCGAATTTGATATTAGTTTTTGCATTTATTGAATGTCACAGAAAAACTCGCTTAGTGTACTGCAGGTTTCAAGACAACTGTGCTCTATGTTTACCTTCCGGGATTCTAGCTGAAAGCCCTGGAACGGTTACATTACACATAATCACAACCATGAAGTGGACATTTAATAGAAATGTGTGATAGCTTATCCTTTGGTGTAAAAATTTTAATTGTTACAGTACAGTTTATTTTAAGAACAAATGTGAAGAACGGCCTATTTCAGGTATTTATATATTTATTTAGTGTTCTGTCTGACGACAGGTCCATATGAACAGGATCCTTCCATCCTTTTCTCGGACTGGGACCTGTTCATATACGTTCTTGGCAGATGATCCAGAAGTGGTTTGCAATTGCCTTCTTCTGTGTGTGAATGGAATAACTGTTGGGATGCCACGGAGAAACCGGGGAAGAAGCCCCCGGAGGAAAACTCCGTGTTGCCTAGACCAAGGCCTTGCCCAACACAAGTTATAAATCTGAGCACCACCGGGAATTGAACCCGTGTGAATGGAGTAATTGTTAGGAGCCCCCGGAGGAAAACTCCGTGTTGCCTAGACCACTGTTTTTTTATTTAGTGTTCTGTCTGACGACAGGTCCGTATGAACAGGATCCTTCCATCCTTTTCTCGGACTTGGACCTGTTCATATACGTTCTTGGCAGATTATCCAGAAGTGGTTTGCCATTGCCTTCTTCTGTGTGTGAATGGAGTAATTGTTGGGATGCCACGGAGAAACCGGGGAAGCCCCCGGAGGAAAACTCCGTGTTGCCTAGACCACGGCACAAGTTATAAATTCGGGCACCGCCGGGAATCGAACCCGAGACCCCAGGATTGCAAGGCCAGCGTTCTAACAGCTAGACCACAGTGGCGGTCTATTTCAGGTAAACAATATATTTAGAATACAAAGCTAATCAGTTTGGTAATGGACTGGTAACTGATAAGGGTAATTATTTCGTGTATAGATATCGCGGGCAGTCAGAGAGAAAGGAGGAAGGTTAGTGGGTGTTACCTCTCTGTTTATTATTTTTTGAGGAGCAACAGTGACTCAAGATATTTGCGCCTATGTAAACCACGAAATATGACTCATAGAGGTAATTATAAAAGTTGGTAGTCAGGTAGTTAATAGATTGATTAATTGATTGATGGATGAATAGTTTGTGGATTTGTTAGGTAGACGGGTAAGTATACTGATGAACAGAGATGAACAGTCATAAGAAGTAAAATATAGAACTGAAGATTAAACGGGACCTCACTTCAAAAGCTTCTGTGCTGTGTGTACGGCTTTTGAGACAAATGTAAGGTTAGAAATTTATGCCAGCCCCAAATATGTTTGTTCTCGAAGCTATGTGCTAGAGTAAAGAAATATAGTCTCATCCATACATGGCCATCTAATTTGCATTTTAAATGTCAACTCGACAGAACGAAAAGCAGGCAACTATCCCGAAGCAAGTGCCAGCCTGCTATTCGTGTTTCATCGTGATGAACAGATCAACCAACCTCGAGGCAACAAGCTGAAAAGTGGACCAGCGTGTAGCTGGTTAGCAATGCGGTATGGAGCGTTTCATAAAATGAAGGCGGCATTGTGTAACCCCATTTCACAATGTGTTAACGTAGTTTATTTATTTATGGGTTATTCAACGACGCCTTGCCAATAGCTCAGTCTATGTAACGTCGAGTTAATGTAGTGGTCACAATACTTTGAACATATTTACAGGGACTGAGAATTCTCGTTTGTATTATTTCAATCCTTAGAACGAAAATTACTGACATATTTAAAAATTCGCTCAGTTTTTGTAAACTGCTAAATAGTATACGAGGTGCGATCGGAAGGTTTCCAGACTGCGCGTATAAAAACCCGTACACTTATCTCAGGTATTAAATTCATCCATCACCTTCGAAGTAGTTCCCCTGGGAGTGAACACAACGATCCCAGCGCCGCTGCCAAGCCTGGAAGCATCCCTGGAAATCTTTCTTTGTCAGCCTGTCAAGCACCATCTGCGATTCTGCCTGAATCTCTTGCCAAAGACTCGCCAAAACGGCTACGGAAACCTATGAAATGCTAAAGCAAGCATTTGGGGAGTCCGCAATGGGTCGTGCACAAACTTTTGTGGGGCATTCACGTTTTAAAAATGGCCGAACCCCTGTCGATGATGACGAGCATTCTGGACGACCATCTTCGAGCACAACGCCCGAAAATGTTACGAAGATCGACGTCGTACCATCAACGACTTGTGCGACATTGTTGGGACCTGTCAGCTGATTCTAAAGGAAGAACTCCACAGGCGACGCATCCTGTCTGAGGACCAGAAGCAGAATCGACTTCTCGTTTGTCAGGAGCTCAAAGATCTTGCAAGAACCGACCCCAACTTCCTTTCTAAGCTCCGTGTGACTTCTTCCTCTTCCCAAAGATGAAAATTCAGCTAAAGGGAAGGAGATGTGAGACGATAGAAGAGATTCAGGCAGAATCGCAGATGGTGCTTGACAGGCTGACAAAGAAAGATTTCCAGGGATGCTTCCAGGCTTGGCAGCGGCGCTGGGATCGTTGTGTTCACTCCCAGGGGAACTACTTCGAGGGTGATGGATGAATTTAATACCTGAGATAAGTGCACGGGTTTTTATACGCGCAGTCTGGAAACCTTCCGATCGCACCTCGTATCAAAAAGTATCACTGTTATAAAATGTTAAAGAAACAACAAAGACGACCCGTTAAGCGCCATGTAGGCGCTTGGGGGAGGAGAGAACGTATAGCTCCTACTCATTCTGAACCTTGGCACTAGATGGGGGTAAGTGATCAGCATCACGCTCTGACTGAGTTTTACCACCGCGGAAAAGGATCCCAGTACCCATTGGATAGGAGGCTGGGTGGGCAGCGAAACGGAGGCTATAAGAAAATCTTGTGCCCCTGTCAGGGGTAGGTAAAGGTGAATAAGACAGTGCGACAAGGTAATTCCTCCTTTTAAGTAGGATATGAAATTTTGAATAATCTGGAGGTGCAAATTGGATAATAGTAATGTAAAAATGGTTGAATTCTGTTAGAAGTTTACCGGCGTTTTTGAACTTCTAACAGACTACACGGTGCTACACTATAGAAGGACGCCATCTTTATAATCTCCGCTTTAGTGACAGTGACATGAACAAGATGAGAGTCTTTGAGGTTATGTTCGCAAACAAACAGAAAATGTCTTTAATTGGCTGGTTCCCGCCACCTGCTCGAGTCTTCAGCGGACAGTTGCACATGAAGGATGACTGTCATTGTGCCTTGCGATCAAAGGGGCGCCTCTGTCATATCGTTTGGGGTGCAATTTCTCGCCGTTGCGCGTTTTGTTGGAACATTTCGGTGCCACCCACAGCGTGGGGGCCTCACCTGGACGTCACAGGGGGGCCCATGTACAGGGCAGACCCCCTGTGGCCTCCCCCTCAGTCTCTCTACGGAATGCGGCCCGCTCAGGCCCCAGTCCCTCACGTCTCTGTTTAGAACATACAAAACGTCACCTCAGAAATTCTACTGAAGAATATCGCGATGCGTTCATTAAATTTCTGCTAACGTTTGCGGTGATTTCATTAAAAATGAACTAAAATACACTTTACAGCATCGAGTTATCCTGCTCTATTTGCATCAACACCATAATATCAAGTATATTTGTGTTTGGAGTAAAGCCGCCGAAACGTGAAGCTGACTTCTCCTCTCAATCTAATGTAATGACTGAGAATGCACTCTCCTCATTAGTTATCGTTAGGCGATACCTAATATAAACACAGAGGTCGCTTTTACTTTTAAATTATTTAATAATACCTAATATAAACACAGGTCGCTTTTACTTTTAAATTATTTAAATTATTTAAAAGGGTTGGGCCTTTTGGCCCATTCCAGTCCCAGGATTAGTAGAATTGGTCGCTCCATCTAGTCTATGGTCGATACCCGTCTCTTATTCCTCTTGGATAGTAATCGAAAAACTTCCGAGGAATTCGATTAGTTGGCATCTTTGAGATGTGTTCTTAGCAGATTTCTCAGAACCTTTTATTTAAACGTCGAGGTCCATATTGATTGACGCTTCTACAGTTCTGGTTCGAACTGCGATGTACCCAATGGCTTCTCTCTTACGTAGCCAGGTATCGAAGGTTGCTATTTTAGGGTAAGGAATCGCTCCCAAACAAAGGCGAAAATAGTCGGATTTCTGTCTGGGCCACTCTTTGGCTGTACTGATTTTTCCGGGCCCAAAATAAAATAATTATTTGTGGTGTTTAATGTAACTCTTTGTCTATCATTGTACATATTGATTCTACTCATTGCTGAAGCATCTTATTTTAAATTATCTTTCCGAATATCATCAACACTTTGAAATATTTTTATTTTGGAGTTATTATGGTTATCAGAATATAAAACTTCGCTGTGTACAAATACGTTAGGTGGGAATCCAGTATTCTCTTAAACGTGGCTAAGAATCCTCTGATTGCTACATAAGGCAGAATATTGTCGTTATCTCAGGAAAAATTGTGCTAATATTCTTTCCAAAGGTCTACCCCCTGTTCAAACAACCTGAAATGTAACTCAGTAATGGCAAACAACAGAGACGTCGGTAAATATCTACCAGACTACACGGCGCAATATCCCATAAGACGACCATTTTCATATTAGCCGCCGTGTGAACTTCAATTGAGTTTCTTGACGAAAAGTCGTTATTTGGTCACCAGGAAAATATGACGATTAAAAATGATTGACTCCTCAGTGTGTGACATTGCTTGGCGATCAACCAGCCAACTTCATCTATGGTTCACACACACGTTTAGAATTTCACCTCAGAGATAAATTTTTAACATTTTGTAAATGTTATGGTACCTTACAGGTATTTTTCACAATTTTCTCTAACGAACACGGTAATTCCATAACTTCAGCAGTTATCAAGTTTCGAACTAAAAATCCTTGTTTTCTTATGAAAGAAAGCTAATATTAATTGAAGATTTCCGTCTTCTGGGTTGTTGCGCTGTGTAGTCTGGTCGATGTTAACCAACGTT
>NW_019060243.1:910913-924439 GCF_000696155.1 Zootermopsis nevadensis
TAACTTGTGTTGGGCAAGTCCGTGGTCTAGGCAACACGGAGTTTTCCTCCGTGGCATCCCCACAATTACTCCATTCACACCCAGAAGAAGGCAATGGCAAACCACTTCTGGATCATCTGCCAAGAACGTATATGAACAGGTCCCAGTCCGAGAAAAGGATGGAAGGATCCTGTTCATATGGACTTGTCGCCAGACAGAACACTAAATAAAAAAAAAATAACACGTGTAATAACCCCAGGACTAATAAGTTAGGCAAAATACTAAACATCTGGAAAAAGATTTTGAACATTCGCCATTGAAATCCCATTTATATGACCGAATTTAATACATCGCGTAAATCAGAAACAGACCCAACACGAGCTGAAGATTCTCGTGTATATTTGGGAATGAAACATCAAACCACGTATTTCTACAAGGCGGTTAGATAGTTCTGCAGCAAACTGTGTGATGATACGAAACTTTGTAGAGGTAGAGATGAGAACGGAGAATAACGAGTAGAACAGGTTTTCTGGGTTTCGTCGTCCTGATTTGCATCGCATTCACGTCACTGTGTAAGCTTGATCCTACAAGGAATCAAAGTGAACATGTGTTAAGGAATTCAAATAAATGTGTCACGCAACAATAAATTGCATTTATTCTTACGTGTTCGACTTTCAAATGGAATCACTAAGATTTTTGTGTATAACTTTAAAAGAAACTTGTTATTATGTAAGAGATGAAGCTACAGTAGACTGGAGAAGACTGCGTAATTAAGAACTTTATATACACTATTCATCATATGAGATAGGCGAAGATTTTAGTAAAATAAATACGAAATTTTTATCAAAAACTCTGAAAGAACACGAAGGAGTGAATGGGATTGATCTTGAAGAGACACAGCGACTGTGTAGTTATAACTACTTTCGTCTGGCTTAGGGCAGGGACCAGGAGTGGGGGTTACGTGCCCTCGGGTTCCATAAAATGCAAAGAATTTCTCGCGTAGCTGAGGTTCATATCTTTAGCTGGTTCACATTAGATATTAAAGGATGATATCTCATATCCCAGTTATTCTAATAATTTTTTCTTCACTCTGAGTATTATTAAGTTTACTTTTAATATTCTTGGCCGTATTATAGTTTCAACAAAACCAGTATTTTTTCCATTCTCTTTTATGTATTTGTCTTTCCTTTGTGACCGTCTGTCAGAGGCTAACATCTAGCGCAAATTCTCGTCATCATTTTCGGGCTCAAATTCTTTTGAAAAGGGACGCTAAATTATCGAGATCTCTAAAAAACACATAGGGGCACGAGCCGAATTTGACACAAAAAGTGAGCACGTAAGCATGCGTGCGTGTATGTGTATATATATGTATGTATGTATGTATGTATGTATGCATGTATTTATGTATGCATGTATTTATGTATGCATGTATTTATGTATGCATGTATTTATGTATGCATGTATTTATGTATGCATGTATTTATGTATGCATGTATTTATGTATGCATGTATTTATGTATGCATGTATTTATGTATGCATGTATTTATGTATGCATGTATTTATGTATGCATGTATTTATGTATGCATGTATTTATGTATGCATGTATTTATGTATGCATGTATTTATGTATGCATGTATTTATGTATGCATGTATTTATGTATGTATGTATTTGTGTATATATGTATGTATGAATGTATTATGTATGTATGTATTCATGTATGCATGTATTTATGTATGCATGTATTTATGTATGCATGTATTTATGTATGTATGTATTCATGTATACATGTATTTATGTATGCATGTATTTATGTATGTATGTATTTATGTATGCATGAATGTATTTATGTATGTATGTAAGTATGTATGTATGTATTTATGTGTGTATGTATGTATTTATGCATGTATTTATGTATGTATGCATGTATTTGTGTATATATGTATGTATTTGTGTATGTATGTATTATGTATGTATTTATGTAAGTATGTATTTATGTATGTATGTATTTGTGTGTATATATATGTATTTATGTATATATGTATGTATTTATGTATGTGTGTGCGTGTGCGTGCGTGTGTATGTGTACAGCGGCAACGAACTTCGCTTCTCGACCATTGTACTCTTTTACTGAACCCAATCTCGTATGAAATTTAGTCGTATTCCTTACACAACCCTGTTCCCCCCCTCCCCCTTCTATTCTATATTTTCCTGGCTTACTTCTTTCTTCGTCCTTTCTTCTGTTTGGCGTGGACTGAAATAGGTGAGACGGTGTGGGAAGGGGATTCGTTCCCTGTTACAGGATTGAGTCGGAAGTTCGAGTGACTGAGAATTCTTCAGAGAGGGGCGAGGGGGTGATACGGACAGGACACACGTACGTTCATACTGCTCAATCATTTTCACACATGAACGAGTGAGGCTTCACTTAGGCCAAATCAGGTCTTAGCACTGCACTGCGTAAGAAGACAAATGCAGTTGCTAAGTTGCAAAATAGAAAATAAATTAATATAAAAATAAAATAAATCACAGCGCTGTCACTTTTACTACACGTTTCCTGTGAAAACGTATATTATTAAGGTAAACCAAAATGAAGGAGTGTGAAATTTTTGGGGGATATAAGTGCATTAGGGAAGATAAAAGATACATTCAAAACCTTAGTTAGAAATATGAAGAGAAACGACCACGTTTGGAGATAAAATTAAAAGATAATATTAAAATTTAGTATAAAAAATTGCGTACACAGAGTCTTGATTCATCTGTCTGAGTCTACTGGCGTGATCTAGTGCAGTGGTATTCAACCTGGGGTACGCGTACCCCCGGGGATACGTGAAATTTAAAAAAAAATATATGTTATTTTATGATAAACACTGAATAATCAGTAATGTAATTTATTTAATTTATTTTAGATGTAGATTATATACTATGTATAACTTGAATTATACAGCAACAACTTTGGGGGTACGAAGTTGAAGAGAAATTATATCTGGGGGTACCGGAACATAAAAAAATGTTGAATACCATTAACTCATAAATGGCGGTAAATTTCTTCACTACCTGAGCTAATTTTCGGTTACAAACAATTAATCTGTTTTGTGGAGTTAATCAGTTAAGTTCTCCTACACGTAGAATTCTGAAGAAGTCTCAGTTTTTATAGGTCACAGAGTGAAATTCCATTTTCAAGAACAGAATACAACTATAATAAGATTTGAGGTTTTCATGGCCGTGAGTTCGATTAGAAACTGACCAATTTCTACTTTAAAAGGTGTTTCTTTCGGTTTCAAATCGAATTTCCTTCCTTCCTTCCTCTCTCTCAAAAATGAAATTCTGCAAAATAAAAACTCATATGAGATTAGGCACTTGAGAGGACGTTTTGGCGACAGGTTTCTGGGTCCAGGTGCCAGGCCGGGGCGAGCTACGGGCAGGCTTAGGATCAAACCAGGCACTGCTGAGACCATGCGCACGGAGGACAGAGAATGAGACGCTACACCTTGATCTCTATTCAAAAGAAACTTATAATGGCGAAGACAGGGGGGAAGGAACGTGAGCAATGGGGTGACTGGATACGACCTTCGACTCCTAATGCAGATCCATCAAGAGGGCAGGAACACGTTCTACGTTGAATTAAATAAAAGATTCAATATTGTTTCATGAAGGGATAATGCTCCACCATTTTTTGTAACTGCGTTCGGGTCTGTATTCTCTGCGAAATATCGATTAAGAATCAACAATTAAATAATACAACAAAAGGAAAGCTAGTCAGGGTCAACATGGGGAAATTGTCGGTCAACGGTAGGGAGTATCAAACACGTGAGAAAATACCACGGGAATCACATATCATTCTATGCCTCACACTGTCCTTCAAACAAAAGCAGGACTTGAAGCAAATAAAGGCTGCTATAGGCTGTTTAACTTGTCCTATTTGACAGCCAATATTATTTATTAATAACATTAATTATAGCCACGGTGGTCTAGCGGTTAGAACGCTGGCCTTGTACTCCTGGGGTCTCGGCTTCGATTCCCGGCGGTGCCCGAATTTATAACTTGTGTTGGGCAAGGCCGTGGTCTAGGCAACACGGAGTTTTCCTCCGGTGGCTTCCCCGGTTTCTCCGTGGCATCCCAACAATTACTCCATTCACACACAGAAGAAGGCAATGGCAAACCACTTCTGGATCATCTGCCAAGAACGTATATGAACAGGTCCCAGTCCGAGAAAAGGATGGAAGGATCCTGTTCATATGGACCTGTCCTCAGACAGAACACTAAATAAAACAAATTAACATTAATTAGCGTTGTAGTTATATGGATATTTTAAAAAAAAAAGTCATTAACGAAACACCTCGTATTGTTTTCTAAACGTATTTTCATTATCTTCGATGTATAACTTACACGTTTTGGGAGAACGAACAGACACCTAGCATTGGCTTTCCCATTAGGTAACAACCCTAATAATAATACGAAAAATAAATCTGGATAGTCTTAACATTATCCATTAATTCTGATTAATTATGTTCTCGTGGTACAACTATTACGTGATGCAAGTCTGTTCATACCTTCTTTTGTGTAAATTTGGTATTGGACAGCGAATTTTTTATTTGTTTCCTTAAGGTACAAACAATTTTTTTTTTTCAAAAATGGCCCATTATTTTAAAATATTATTTGTATAGGATGGGGCAGCGAGCATTTATTTTTTTAAAGAAAGACTAGTCGATCACAGTTCATTCAAATTTATTCAAATTAATATGATTTTAAAGAAGTGTTCCCTATTAGGGAATATTATAACAAAGTTACTTCTTAAAAATTAGAACCGTAGGAAGAACTCGATTCGTAATATTTTCCAATACACGTAGTATCAAGGCCGGTGACACTGTATTAATTTATTCAGAAATTCACTCTTCGAAAGTCGATGAACATCGATTGCGATTTGTTTTTATGGGGTTTACATGAAACGTAAAATGATTTAAACATTGCTTACATAATTTCAATCATAGAATTTCCAAAGAAATTAATACCACATCACCGGCCATGTTACTGCACATAATTCTTGATGGACCACATCTGACGGGTGTAATCATGAAGAAATAACATTTTTATAATGTTCCTCAATAGTTGCAAACACGTATTTAAATTTGAATTGCTCTCAATAAACTGTGGTCGACTAGCGTATCCTTACCGATCACTCTGTGTAATGTTTTTTACATTCTAAAATTGTATTTGAAACACTTGTCGAAACATCTGAGTTTAAACAACCGATAACCGATTCGGTCGAACCGACTTGAGAACATTTAACACATCTACTCAACTAAATTTTAAAGATTTTGAATCGAAGGGCTAATATTGTCAGCTTTAAATGCCTTGAAAAACAATTTCTAAGTTACGTGACATACCATAATTGCTACAGATAAGAACATTAACAGCCTGGCATATGGGCTTACATAAACCCCAATACTTTAAAGTTATTTATTAATTACTTAGAAATTAAAATAATTAAATATTCTCGGATAAGAAGGGGAGAGACCACTTTGAAGTCCTAAACGAAGACGGGGGATAATATTAAAAAATATTATATAGTTTTATTATACGAGGATGTCTACATTTTTTATTAGTAACACTTTCCTCTGTTTTAAATTTTATGAAACGCATTAAATTTCTTAAGTAACTTCGTGGTTATTCGGTTTCAAGAAAGACTCTAAGACATAGATTTAGTTAATGATGAAGATAATAAAGTAAGATGGTAAAGTTGCGTCATATTGTGATATAATAAGTATATATTAAATCTTGTCCGTCTAATCACAATAATTCTTATTAAATATTAAAATATTACAATAATTAACATTTAAAATATTTAAAATATTAAATGATGTTCTTAATCGAAATATTCGATTTATATTAGACAATCATTTTTCATGTTTCAGTTCCTAAAAGAACCATCCTCAGGTGTATATAATTATATAAAGCTTCAAAACGATAAATAATTCAAATACAATTTTCATACATTATGCTAGCGTACATTTTTATCAGATTTTTACCAGATATCAAACGATGTTCTTTTAAAAATTAGAACCGTAGGAAGAACTCGATTCGTAATATTTTCCAATACACGTAGTATCAAGGCCGGTGACACTGTATTAATTTATTCAGAAATTCACTCTTCGAAAGTCGATGAACATCGATTGCGATTTGTTTTTATGGGGTTTACATGAAACGTAAAATGATTTAAACATTGCTTACATAATTTCAATCATAGAATTTCCAAAGAAATTAATACCACATCACCGGCCATGTTACTGCACATAATTCTTGATGGACCACATCTGACGGGTGTAATCATGAAGAAATAACATTTTTATAATGTTCCTCAATAGTTGCAAACACGTATTTAAATTTGAATTGCTCTCAATAAACTGTGGTCGACTAGCGTATCCTTACCGATCACTCTGTGTAATGTTTTTTACATTCTAAAATTGTATTTGAAACACTTGTCGAAACATCTGAGTTTAAACAACCGATAACCGATTCGGTCGAACCGACTTGAGAACATTTAACACATCTACTCAACTAAATTTTAAAGATTTTGAATCGAAGGGCTAATATTGTCAGCTTTAAATGCCTTGAAAAACAATTTCTAAGTTACGTGACATACCATAATTGCTACAGATAAGAACATTAACAGCCTGGCATATGGGCTTACATAAACCCCAATACTTTAAAGTTATTTATTAATTACTTAGAAATTAAAATAATTAAATATTCTCGGATAAGAAGGGGAGAGACCACTTTGAAGTCCTAAACGAAGACGGGGGATAATATTAAAAAATATTATATAGTTTTATTATACGAGGATGTCTACATTTTTTATTAGTAACACTTTCCTCTGTTTTAAATTTTATGAAACGCATTAAATTTCTTAAGTAACTTCGTGGTTATTCGGTTTCAAGAAAGACTCTAAGACATAGATTTAGTTAATGATGAAGATAATAAAGTAAGATGGTAAAGTTGCGTCATATTGTGATATAATAAGTATATATTAAATCTTGTCCGTCTAATCACAATAATTCTTATTAAATATTAAAATATTACAATAGTAAATTAAAATTTTGTATAATTTGTGACACAAATGACAATTCTTGTCAATGTGTGTCACCCCTACATAAGGGACGCAGGACGCAAGAGGGTCGCGCTGTGGTTAGGTTTTAGTTCAAGGGGATTTGCGTCACAATATTAAACCCTCCTTTGAGAGGCGACATAAGGGAGGATACAAGACACTTTATCTCACGCGAATGGCTGCCAACAATGTAGGCCAGGCCTATTGATGGTGAAGCTAGCATCTTCTTATTCAGCATCATAAAGAGAGATGACATTACGACAGAAACCTAAATTCCACGCAGAAATGCACAGCACTCGATCAGGACAGACTATCCCACGACTGAAGTTTCTTCGTTTTTGAATGACAGGTAGCCTATACAATCCCACATTATTACACCTTATGTTAGTAACAATAAAATATAGGGTTCTATGCTACTTGAAAGTTAAAGTTGTGTGATCTGATTTCTTATCTTCCGTGTATTATCAATGAGACCGTTAGGAACTTCGGTTATTCTTTTGTGGTCCACAAAGTCTCTCCAGTATCAACAGCACTTCACGTCCGATAAGTGTTTTTAGTTTGTAAATCAGGAAACAGTAAGATTAACTCATCAATTTATACAAGCATTGTCAGTAAATAGACTACGAAATTTAAGTGAGATTTCAGGTTCTCACGGATTGTTGCGCGTATAATCTGGTAGAAATTTGTTGACGTTTCAGAAGTGAGAAAACTAAGATAAATAACAAACCTTAAGACTTGAGGTTCTCACAGCGGTGAGTATGAAGATATCCGTCTTCTGGGTTGTTGCGCTGTGTAGTCTGGTCGATGTTAACCATGTTATTCATCGCCCTGATGACGGAGGCAGTATGACCTCTGAAACGTTGGTAAACATCGACCAGACTACACAGCGCAACAACCCAGAAGACGGATATCTTCAACAAACCCTAACTTTCCTCAGATTGCAATTAACTCCCACCTCATAAGTCATTTGCCTTGGTTCATTTATCGACGCCATTTCATCTGAAAATAGGAGGTACACCACATGAAATGTAGAATGGTGATTAGTCATGAATGAGAAATTAGAAATAATTTGAACAGATATTTGTCTCTGTTTGTTTCGAGGAAATATTCGGCATTTGGATTTCAGTGATAAAAGAAAACCACAAAAATTCTTTTCAGAGGGACTCCCGGATACAAAGTAAAAATGCTAACCATTAAATTGACTTCTTCTATGTCGTCTTATTTAAATGCTACACTCTGTGCTTTCTCACAGAAACGCACAATGCTAAGCAATCCTGCAATGAAACGTCTTAAATAAACGCTTTGTTTACATAACAGAGTTTCGTAAACACTGCCAGAAAAGATATTGTAATATGAAGTCATTACTATTGTAATATTTTTAAATCGAAATCACAGCTCTGGTTAGCCGAAACTACTTTCATAACCCCAAACTTCATAAACATTTCCAGCAACTTGAAGATCTCCGCAGCTGACAAGTTATTTTTTTTCTAAGTTCAAAGTTTGAGAATATCTTTAGCTTTACATTCACGTCTCTATATAACTGATACTGTAATATTATCTTGATTTTTAATAGAAAAATATAATTGTCCACAGCCATACACATTTTTCCCGTCGCCATAATTTGTTATTCTGTGATGCAGATTTAAAAAAGAATACAAGATTCGTGTCCCTACAAACCGAACGTTAGGTTTAGCGACGAATCGATTGAAAATGTGCAAAGAATGTTGTAACCATTTCTCCAACCAGTTCAGTTACGAAAGAAATCTTCCGAAATTTGTAATCGATTTGAGGTTATGTCAGGGTCGTTTATATCTTTTCAATGTGAATTATATCACATAAATAATTCATATCTTTATTATACCTTAAGGTTGGTTTTGATTTCTGGTTTAACAAAAGTTACGTTAATTGTATTAAAATTATAGAATAACTATTCTGTTTTCCTTATTCAGCAGCGCATTCATATTATGATACTATACATACACACAGCAAATATCATTCAGAACATAGCGTTTCCCTTCAGAGAGACCTCTGAAAAGCGAATAATGGAATCAAAGCACCACATTAGAATACACGCAAGCCGCGAGGGGCGTTATACGAGGGCCGGGTGACAGTTGAACTGAATTTGATCTCTTTGTTATGGTAAGTCAGTTAAATTATCAATATTCTGTGTTACAAGAACAGACTCCGTAATGTAGCCACAGCTCACAGCGACTGCAGCAGCCATGTTTGTTCGGGGCTTAAGAATGCCGACAATTTCAAATTAGTCGCAGTTTCTGTTTCGTAATTTCTCAAATGTTTTCTTGATTTCTATTTGTCTTCCTTTCTAATTTAATTCTTGGGGTCCGCAGTGGCTGTGCGATCTGAGGCGTGGGTCTCGCGCCACTTGGTCGCTGGGACCGTGGGTTCGAATCCCACTCAAGCCATGGATGTTTTTCTGTGCTGTGCTGTCCTGTGTACAGGTAGAGGCCTTGCGACGGGCCGATCCCTCGTCCAAGGAGTCCTACCAAAATGTCTATAGATCAGAGCCAACGAAAAGTTGGGTACCGGAAAAATGTATAAACATTTTTAAACCGGGAATATATATAAATTTAAATCTTTTTCGATTTTATTTTCGTTTGTTTACTTCGTCCTTTTTTAAAATCATATATACAAACAAAACTGCTTACACTTTGAAGGACACTAAAACCAAACGCGTTTCGACATAAAGAGATCATCTTCAGTGACAAAACAAATTAATTCTTATAATACAAATCAAAAATGATTATGGTTTTCTACAGAGCATAAAATATATGTACATTACAGAACCATACTTAAGTAACACCTCACTGGACGTTGATTGCACAGGAGTTGGTATATTAAACTGAGCACTTAGCTTTTATGTCCACTGGCCTGATTGCCGTTGTTGGTCTACGGTGAGCCGTGGTTACGTCGTCTGTGCCTGTGAACTTCAACGATGTGTGGGCGTTGCTTAAATATGGTTTTGTAAAGTACGGACCTTTTATGCTCTGTAGAAAACCATAATATTTTTTGATTTGTATTATATAAATTAATTTCCTTTGCCACTGATGATGACGTATTGAGGTCAAAACGCTTTTGGCATTAATGTCCTTCAAAGTATAAACACTTTTGAAGATTTCCGTCTTCTGGGTTATTGTGCTGTGTAGTCTGGTCGATGTTAACCAACGTTTCAGAGGTCATACTGCCTCCTATTGGCATATTCATCGCCCTGATGACGGAGGCAGTATGACCTCTGAAACGTTGGTTAACATCGACCAGACTACACAGCGCAACAACCCAGAAGACGGAAATCTTCATACTCACCGCTGTGAGAACCTCAAGTCTTACATAAACACTTTTGTTTGTATGCATGATTTATACTCCAATACACTACGGTATGCAAGATTTTAAAAGATTCGTTCTATTTCTACCTTTATCTTTGCCTTTCCCTTAAAATTCAGTAGACTTGCGTTCCTCTCAACATCTCGTGATGGATTACACTTTAAGAAAGTGTCATATTTTCCTACAAACTTCCCACAAAGCAAGTTGGGTAGCAATATTTCGATATAAACGACACTATCTCAGTATAACAATTACTCTCAATGCTAACGTATCATATTTATGTCGCAAAATAGGAAAATATTATTGCTCTGCGTTATAAAAAATTTTGGGACTCCTATTTATTTAGTATTTTCTGCTTAAGTTGGTTTAAACAGAAAGAATAGATGACTCCATTTCATGAGTTAGCAAGGGAGATCATTATCATTAAAACTATGGTAATTCATTAGAACCCTCACTTTGCCTGCTGCTGTTAGACTCGTTCAATAAATTAGCCTGCTGTTTCTGAAGAAACAGCTATAAAATGGAAAGTAGTCGCTCGTTAGCTGCTTTACTATGGTTATCTAAACGAAATACGGTAATTTACATTCTCTGAAGTCCTCCTTGAAAGAAAAGTCAGTACTTTTAAAATTCAATGTATTAGTTTCTATATAATTGCATATTTAAACTTACGATCCTGTTCTAATCCACTAACGTTTATCGTGATCTTTACAAAAACTACAGTGACATTTGAAATTAAGGTAAATTTAAGGTCTCAGAACATTATTAATAAATTTCCATTATAATTTACACAGTTTCACTCTCGACTCTCTGAAAGCTATTCTCTAATTTCGAGAAAGAATGTACGTATATTACGGCCATCACAGCTGAAGTCTAATGTTCTGCTGTCAGTGAATGTACCTGATACCGCAAGAAATTGACCATAATTTCACGAAAAATATTCTAAAATCTGCCTACTCAGTAAAAAGGTGTTCAAGGCTCCAGAACTGTCTGAATCCCTAGGACCGAGCTCAAAATGTATGTTCATGTCACTGGTGGGCCATAGATGTGTTTTTTTGCTGTCTTACGTATTTTTGTAACGTCGTATTATTCTGTTGGAGAAAAAATTGTTGAGTGTTATCAAACGACGTCTTTTTAATTATTCGTGTTATTTCCGTCTAATCACAATTGTATATAAATAAAATTATACATAAGATATTAAAATATCATTTACATATTTGGTACAACTTTTTACTTTGTATATAAATAAAATTATACATAAGATATTAAAATATCATTTACATATTTGGTACAACTTTTTACTTTGTATATAAATAAAATTATACATAAGATATTAAAATATCATTTACATATTTGGTACAACTTTTTACTTTTAATATCTTATGTATAATTTTATTTATATACAAAGTAAAAAGTTGTACCAAATATGTAAATGATATTTTAATATCTTATGTATAATTTTATTTATATACAAAGTAAAAAGTTGTACCAAATTTGTAAATGATATTTTAATATCTTATGTATAATTTTATTTATATACAAAGTAAAAAGTTGTACCAAATATGTAAATGATATTTTAATATCTTATGTATAATTTTATTTATATACAAAGTAAAAAGTTGTACCAAATTTGTAAATGATATTTTAATATCTTATGTATAATTTTATTTATATACAAAGTAAAAAGTTGTACCAAATTTGTAAATGATATTTTAATATCTTATGTATAATTTTATTTATATACAAAGTAAAAAGTTGTACCAAATATGTAAATGATATTTTAATATCTTATGTATAATTTTATTTATATACAATTGTGATTAGACTGAAAAAACACGAATAATTAAATTTTAATTCACAATATGACGCAATTATATCAACTTAAAAATCGTCTTGTTGATAGCGTCACTGCTTCGCACAATTTTTCGTCGAGGGAAACTTTACAGCTTAACGAAGAAAATCAAATCAAGAACTATGGCGTGTCTGAATAATGAACACTCGTGGAGATTCCTGGTAATTTAAAAAGAGATATTAAACCCGATATTGAAAAATCACTCATAAAAAAGCAGTGTCAGGTATCTCTAACATATATCACTTATAACTTATTTTGTTTAGAAGGAACTGATAATATTTAAACTTGTTTGCTATAGTAAGTTAGTAGTATTTTTAATAAAATATCCTACCGTTTAAATAAATTGTCCTCAGGCCCACCAGCAAAGGTGAATGTGGCATGAGATTTCAAAAATGTTGAGAAGGTCAGACCATTGTTTATCCTCATTTAGTGCAGTGCATTTTATAAAAGACGGCTTTTCCGTGTAAATGTACTACAATCAGTGTTTCTACACGTCATCATCGGAAAATATTTTCTCGTTGTCAGAACAAATGTAAGTGTAACGTACATAGAATCTGTGTTGATTGCAATCTTGGTGCAACTGATAATATAATTATAATTATTTAAAATTATATCATACGCTTCTGATGATACTGCTAATACCACAAATACTAACACTGCTACTAGTAGTAGTAGTGATAATAATTAAATTCAATTCATTATTATGTTTATGGCATTTAAAAGAACCTTACGAGCATGAACGAGATGTTTCGTAAGGAAAATTCATCAGCCATTTTTCATCGATGATCACTCGTTCAAGGAGTCCTATCAAATATCTAAATTAGATTAAGAAACCTCAGAAAGGATTCCCTATGCTCCACGTAGTAGATAGAAGAGTATAAGAAGAAGATAAATTCTTTATTATTAGTGCCAGAAGGCTAATTATAAATACAGCACAAGATAATAAATACAGGCAGTTAACAACAAAGAGGTTATAAAAAAATTACATAAATGTAGAGAACATTTATACATAAAGGAAAATTTCTATTGAATACATCAATATCTTTGTAATAATAATTAAAATAAATTAAATAAATTAGTATATATTAAATCTTGTCCGTCTAATCACAATAAATTCTTATTAAATATTAAAATATTACAATAATTAACATTTAAAATATTAAATGATGTTCTTTGTCGAAATATTCGATTTACATTAGACCATAATTTTTCATGTTTCACGACATGTTTCAGTTCCTAAAAGAACCATCCTCAGG